>MU684849.1:33420-92626 GCA_026770625.1 Nicotiana glauca | reverse complement strand
ATATAGCACTATGATGTGCAAGTCCGGGGTTTCAAACCCTCAGGACATCATTTACAAATATTACCCACCTCGAACCGGCAAAAATTCTAGCCCGTGACGACTTTGCTCCTCAAACCGGCCTCTACGCGCGTCCAATCTATCCAAAATCATAAGGAATACATCATAATATGCTAATGGAACATAACCCAATTGAAAGAACTCGAAAAATACCCAAAAACACGAAATTGGCAAAACCCGAGCCCTGGGCCCACGTCCCGAAAAATTTCGAAATTTTAACTTTCTGGAATCCTCGTCTCGCCACGAGTCCGTACATACCAAGAACTCCCAAATCGGACCACAATTGGCCCCTAAAATCCTAAATTTAGAATCTTTGCTCCAAGCACTAACTTCTTACAATTTGGCTATAATTTCCGTGATTAATTCATGTTCTTACACTATAATAACATAATCTAGGTCCAAGAGTCCTTACCTGATGATACTCCACGAATTCCTCTTCAAAATCGCCCAAAATCCCTCTTTGTTCGAAGCCCCAAATGTTTTTACACTTTTGAAATTTTCAATGCACTGATCACTTAAACCCTCAGCGATTTTCGCTTCTGCGACTCATTGACCGCACCTGCGGTCCCGCTTTTGCGGTAAAACGACCGCTTATGCGGTTTCTCCTTAAACTCACAATAACCGCTTCTGCGGACTCCAAACTGCACCAGCGGTTCTGCTTAGGCGGACCATGTTCCGCTTTTGCGGAACTTCCCTGTTCAAGCCCAAACCGCTCCTGCGCTCTATCATCCGCTTCTGCGATATCATCCAAGAAGCCCAGGACCGCTTCTGCGGTCACCTACCGCTTCTGCGGTGTCCGCTTCTGCGGAAAATCTTTCGCTTCTGCAAAATTTCCCGCCCTCCACAAGGACCGCTTATGCGATCAATTGGCCGCATCTGCGAAACCGCTTATGCGGCTCCTTTTCCGCAAATGCGGAAATACCAGAAGCCAGATACATCAGACCTGCAACAAACATCAAAACCTCCGTTTAACCATCCGAAATCACCCCGAGGCTCTCGGGACCTCAACCAAAAATACCAACCTATTCCAAAACCTCATACGAACTCGTTCCAAAAATAAAAACACGTCCTTTAACACAAAAATCACCAAATTATCACGGATTCAAGCCTAATTTTCCTTAAAACTTCCGAAACCAACATTCAATCAAAAACCCGACCAAACGATGTCCGAATGACCTGAAAATTTGCAGACATATCCAAAATTGCCTAACGAAGCTACTGCAACTTTCGAAATTCTATTCCGACTCCCGGATCAAAATATCACCTATCAACCGAAAATCGCCAAAATACTAACTTCGCCAAAATAGGCTAACTTCTTCACCGGACCTCCAAAATTACTTCCGATTGCGCTCCTAAGTCTGAAATCATCACCCGGAGCTAACCGAATCATCGGAATTCAATTTCGAGTCCTCTAACTCACAAGTCAACATCCGGTTGACTTTTTCAATTTAAGTCTTCTTAAAAGAGACTAAGTGTCTCATTTCTTATTAAAATCACTCCAATTAAATTCTAACACACCCAATGCCGATGATGAAACATAAAGCACCAAAATATAGGGGAAACGGGGTGGTAACTCACGTAACAACGGGTCAGGTCGTCACCGAGTATCACATTCCTTTTCAATCATCTTCATCATCACTAATGAGTCTATCTTCAAAATGAGAGGATGCAGGTTATGTTCAACATAATACTCCAGCCCTTGAATAATAGCCCTGGCCTCAGCTACTACATCTGTTGTCTCCCCCAAGTCAACTTCCCTTGCATAAATTAGGTCCCTTTCATCATTCCTCACATAGAATCCAAGTGAGCTAGGACCTGGATTACCCCTTGATGCACCATCTGTATTGCATTTATACCATCCTTGGAAAGGAAGCTGCCAAGTAACTCTTCTTGTAATTATAACAGGCATATATCCTTTAAAATACTGGATCATATATGGCCGTAACATAGGAACATTAGGCAGCCAACCATACCTCACCTTTGCTAAATAATGTAATGTTCTATTAACTTCGTGGATCACCCAATGTGTAGTAACTGAACCTCCATGTTTTCCTACATTTCTCTTCTTCCATAATTCCCAAGTAATAATAGCTGGAACTGCTTGAAATAGTGGCTTTAGTTTTGGACAGCACTGTGCATTCCACCAATGTCTGATAACTTGCTTCAACTGCACCAATGGCATTGTGATTCCTACAACCCCCATGGACAAATTCCACACTTTAGAGGCAGTGGCACTTGTGAGGAAAATATATTGTATAGTTTCTTCTTGTGGCTGTTGACAACACCATCATCTAGACATTACCATCTGCCCTTGTCTCCTCCAAATATCATCAGTAGCTATTTCCCCCCTCTATAGTCTCTATAAGAAGAAAGATATCTTGAAAGGAAGCCCTTTTATCCACATATGCTTGAATTCCTGATTATGATTAGCTCTATGTCTTGTAATTTGCAAAGCACTAGTCACACTAAACTTACCTGAAGAGGTTGGCATCCAATATGGCTTGTCCCAATGCTCCTCATTGCCCTTATAATGTACATTTGACCTGACATAATCAGCAAGTTTTGTTCCAGTAGATCTTCATTACATGTTCCTTCCAACCTTAATTCTGCTACATCTTGTATCTCTTCATTGATGGGAAACTCTTCAGGAAGTACATGATATAGAGTTCCCAAACCTGTCCAATTCTCATGCCATATGTTTGTTGTTCCACTCTTCAACTCCTATAGAATCTCATGCTCTACATCCTCCCTAGCATTTATCATTTGCTTCCAAACACGGGATCCTCTTCTAAACTGGACTACTGTTAGTAGCTCCTTCTTATAATATTTGCTCCACATGAAGTTGGACCACAGTGACTTTGTAGTTCTAAACTTCCACCAAAGCTTAGCAAACAATGCCTTCGAGACATCATTTAGAGATCTGAACCCCAATCCCCCTTCTTCTTTGGGTAAACATATATTTTGCCATGAAGACCAATACCTGCTTCTTCCCTCCTCCTTTGTACTCCAGAAAAACCTTGCAAACAACTTATGAAGATGTATTAAAATGTTCTTTGGAGGGTCCAGGATTGAGAGCATATGAACTGGCATGCTTTGCAACACACTAGATATGAGTGTTGCTTTCCCCCAAATGATAATAACTTACCTTTCAATGAGTGTATCTTAGCTTTCACCTTCTTTATAAGATCATCATAATACTCCTTCCTCCTTCTAGTATAGAAAATAGGGCATCCAAGATATGTGAAAGGGAATTTACCTCTTGTGAAACCAGTAATACCCCTTACTGCTTGAACTAAACTGTGTGCCACCTTAGTATGCCTGTAATGGGAACTCTTTGCTTTGTTTATCATCTGACCTGATACTTTCTCATATTCACCCAACACTTTCATTATTTTGCTCAAAAATGGAGGATGAGCAGATGCAAATATAATGGTATCATCAACATAAGCTAGATGATTCAAAGGATCAGACCATTTAGGCATCCCAAACCCCACAAAAGTTCTATCATCAAACATTTTGTTTAATGATCTTGATAACACCTCAGCTGATAGTATGAACAATGCTGGAGATAGGGGATCAACTTGCTTTACCCCTCTAGTTGACTTGAAAAATCCTGAAGCATGTCCATTCACCAACACAGAATACCAATTGTTTGACACCAAGTTCCAAAACATATTAAATGTTCTGAAAATCCCATCTTTCTCAACACATTTAACAAGTTTGTCCATGAGACTCTGTCATAAGCCTTAGCCATATCCAGCTTAATAACCACATTAGCTGGCTTGCCCCTTAGGCTTATATCTGTCACTATCTCTTGTGTTAATAATATGTTCTCAAAGATACTCCTGCCCTTCACAAATCCTAATTGATTAGGTGATATCAGTACTGGCAGAAACTTCTCCAATATGTCATGTAGCACCCTAGATAACACCTTGTTAGTAAAATTGCTCAAACTGATAGGTCTTAGGTCAGAAAAAGTCTCCACTCTAAGCTTCTTTGGCAATAGTACTAAATTAGTGTGTCTTATTGATTTTGGCAGTGTTGCTCCCCCATAAAGTGCATTACCATATTGTGTATGTCTCTACCAACAATGTCCCAGCAAGATTGATAGAACAAACCAGTAAATCCATCAGGACCACTAGCATTTTTCCCACTGAGTTCAAACACAACTCCTTTCGGTTGTTCAAATGTTGGCATCCTACTTAACTCCATATTCTGCTCCTATGTAACCATGGCTAGTACATTATCTAATAAGGAGAAATCAGAAGTATCCCCTTCATTAGAAAACTGTCTTGTATAGAACTCCACTGCAGCATCAGCCATTTGCTCTTGATTTTCAATCCACACCCCACTAGAATTCTGGATCCTTTGCAATTGTAGCTTCTTTCTTTTTCCATTCAAATGATTATGAAAAAAGCTAGTGTTCCTGTCCCTCTCAGCAAACCAATTCAGACCAGCATTTTGTTTCCAATATTGCTCCTCTATGATCAGATATTTCTTCAACTCTGATTGAGCCTTTTGTAGTATAATTCTATTTTCAATTGTTGGTTCCTCTTCAAACAACATCTCCTTGACCTTAACTATATCTTCAAGTATTGCCAATTGCTTGAATATATCTCCAAAAGCGTCTCTGCTCCACTTTGATAAAGCTGACTTTACTTTCTTGAGTTTTTGCTTGAACATAAGAAAAGGATCGCCTATGAAGTTAGCTTCCCAATTCTGCTTCACCACCTCCTTGAACGTAGCATGTTTGATCTAGAAATTTAAAAATCTAAATGGCTTGACACAATTGACAGTCTGCTCACCACAAATCATTAGCCAAGGATCATGATCTGAACTAGTTCTAATAAGGTGTTCCACTTCAATGGTAGGCAACATATTCTGAAAAGTCAAATTTACAAATATTCTATCCAGCCTCTTGAATATACAGTGAGCATTAGGTCTCTCATTCCACCATGTAAATGGACTCCTTTTGTACCCCTGTTCAAACAAACCACAAGAGTTTACACAAAAGGCAAAGTCCTCATATTCAGGAGGATGTATAGGTAGTCCCCCTATCTTCTCATCTTCAAGCAACAATGCATTAAAATCTCCTCTTACTAACCATGGCAACTCCATATCACTTGCTAGATAGTACAAATGATCCAACATTCTAGCCTCTCCATTGCTGAACACTTGGCATAGACAAATGTCATCATCATGTGCTGTCCCAACTCATGGTGAAATACTTTCCCAGTTACTTGTTGTTCAGTATCCTCCATCAGTTCCCATTCTACTACCGAATCAAATAATAACCATATTTGCCCATTAACGTTTGCATAAGCAGTCTCCATATTCAACCTTCTTCTATATCTATTAATGATTCGTTTCTTTCGAAAAGGTTCCATCAATGCAACTACACAAATATTATGCTCCCTATTCATATTGATCACTCTAGGAGAGGCCTGTTGAGTTTTCATAGACCTTATGTGTCACGACCCAAAATCCACTAAGGGTCGTGGTGGCATCGGACACCGCTGTCAGGCAAGCCAACTAAATTAATCAATTAAACTCTCCCTTTTAACACCTTTGAAATCTAGGATTTTCCTTTCATTTTTCATAAATAAAAAGATCACTTACTTCAATTCAAATTAAATAATAACTATTAGTACACATCTTTCAAAAACCATCCCAGAACCCGGTGTCACAAGTGCATGAGCAACTACTGATAAGGGAAATAAAATACAACATCTGTCCGAAATACAATGGACAGGGACTAAATACAAAATGTTGAAAGGAACTACACTAGCTGTGGGTCGCCTCGAATAATGCAGCTCACCTAGTCTCAGAATCTTCCGCACTGCTATGCCCAGTAGGCTGCTAGAGATGCATATACCTGTGCAACAAAAATGCACAGAAGTATAGTATGAGTACGTAATCAACGTGTACTCAATGAGTATCCCGCCTAGTCTCGAAGAAGTTAGAGACGAGATGTCCAACTTAGACACTTACTAGAGGTCCAATAATAACATGGTGAAGATGTGAGGATAACATGGATTTATCTAGCATTTATATCTCATAAAGCAAGGAAACAGGTAACACCTTCTCAACTAATCAAGGATTACTTTTAATAATCTTATCAATTTATATCAAGCCATGAAAGGCAATATCAACGTTTAAAAGTCTCAGGCAACAAACAATATATATATATATATATATATATATATATATATATATATATATATATATATATATATATCATGCGCAGTCATGCCGAGGCGATGGCCCGATCCAACAGAAATAAACGGTGCACTTGCCGAGGGTCGACGACGCGCCTATAGATGCATCTATTTAATCTGCTGAGGCGTTCGGCCCGTTCCAAAATAAATACATAGGGACATTCAATCAAGAAGCCAACATGGGGAAATTGTTCAAAAAAAAGCTAATTCTCTTTTAATAATTTAAGAAAATGAGGTTTAGATCTTGTTAGAAATTCATTTACTATTTTGATGTGGTTTAAGCAATTCAACTATCCATAAGATTACAAATATTCAAAGTATAGAATGCTTTTGGGTCCTAGACTACTCGGACAATAGCATAATAGTAGCTACGCACGGACTCTCGTCACCTCGTACGTACGTAGCCCTCACAAATAGGATCACATAGTCAATTATTTCACCTTTGGGGACAATTTCCTCTTACAAGGTTAGAAATGAGACTCACCTTGCTCCGAAGCCTATATTCCGATTCAAGAACGCACTCAAACTTCCAATTTAGAGCCAAACGATCCACAACTATTCAAATAGGGTAAGAACTAGTTAATACATGCTTAAAAGTTCATATTCTAACTATTAATCATATTTCCCAGCCTTAAATTCAAGGTTTATATAATCCGACCCCGAGCCCACATGCCCGCATTCCGATTTTTTTTTAAGAAAGTTGTTCTTTATAGCCTAAGGATAAAGATATGTGATTTATACTCCATTCTACAACCAATTTCGCGATTAAATCTTGTTTTTAACAAAACCCTAGGTTTTACTCTATTCCCATAATTTTTGCTAATTTACATGTGTTAATTTACCCAAAACTCAAGTATTAAACTAATAATAGGTGGGATAGCTTACCTCAAGATGCTAGGTGGGAGTCTTCTCTCAAAAGCTCCCAAAATCACCCAAGAAACGAGTGAAAAATGAGTAAAATAGACTTGAGCCCGAATAAATGAAGGCCACTGCCTTCAGAAATTTCCACATATGCGGTCTTGGGCCGCACCTGCGACCACCGCTTCTACAGAAGAAAGACCGCTTCTGCGGTCTGGGCGCTTCTGCGGACAGGCCCACCGCTTCTGCGGACAGGCCCATCGCTCCTGTATCCACACTTCTGCGGATTTAGGGCCGCATCTGCGGTCATGGTCGCATCCGCGGTTAAATGACCGCTTCTGCGGTCTCACACCTGCGGTCAACCAACCGCAGGTGCGGTTATGACAGAGGCAGATGCTTCAGCACTTCCAAAAATTACTTTTTTGATCCGTTAACCTCCCGGAATCCACCCGAGGCCCTTGGGACCTCAACCAAACCTACCAACCAATCCCAAAATACGTTACGGACTTGCTCGAGGCCTCAAATCAAATCAAACAACGCTAAAACCATGAATTACACCTGATTCGAACCTTATGAACTTCAAACTTTCAAACTTCTACTTCCGTTGTTTAAACCTATCAAATCACGTCCGATTGATCTCAAATTTTACACACAAGTCATATTTGACATTACGGACCTACTCCAACTTTCGGAATCGGATTCCGACTCCGATATCAAAAAGTCCTCCTCCGGTCAAACTTCTCAAAAACCTTCAAATTTCTATCTTTAGCCAAATGGCTCAAAAATGACCTACGGACCTCCGAATTCACTTCCGATCGCGCTCCCAACTCCAGAATCACCATACGAAGCTATTAACAGTCTCGGAATCCCAAACGGACATTTATATCACTGAAATGCACTTCAAGCCAAACTTATAAAATTTCCTCTAAAATGCTATCTTCCACAATAGGCGCCAAAATACTCCCGCGTTATCCAAAACCCAAACCGGGCATACGCCCAAGTCCGAAATCATCATACGAACCTGTTGGAACCTTCAGATCCCGATTCCGAGGTCATTTACTTAAAAATCCAATCTTAGTTCATTCTTTTAACTTTAAGCTTCTAAAACAAGAATTCTCTTTCCAAATCAACTCTGAACTTTCCGGAACTTAATTCCGACCACGCGTACAAGTCATAATACCTGAAATGAAGCTGCTCATGGCCTCAAACCACTGAACGACGTGCTAGGAATCAAAACTTCCGGTCGGCTCGTTACATTCTTTCCCACTTAAACATACGTTCGTCCTCGAACGTGCTGAGAACTGCACTGGAGTGGTCTGAAATCGCTGTTTAACTTCTCATGCACCTTCCCGTGCTATCACAGCTCAGTTGAGCATATTATCCCGATCCATTTTGAAGATATTCCCTTTTATTCAAGCAGATATGCCTTAAAGCCCAATTTCGACATCCAGAACTTCATGCCCGACCTGTTTTCACCGTAAGGTCACCATATTAATCACTATATGCTGTATTCAAACATAGCTGTATAACTTTGCTGAATTCATACCCAACATCACTTTACTCATCGGACCACATTAACCTCTTTCTGATAAACTTAGTCTAAATCCTGCTACTGTGATGCTCCAATTGCACCCCATGACATACACAGGTGTTACTCTAACCTTTACGATACCGCCAGGACAGAAAAGATGTGCGAAAATTCATAATTAACTGCCGAATTAACAAATCATTAGGCCTACACCCCTGACAAAGCTATCACCTCCTTCTAATCCAAATAATGGTCTTATCTCCTTAACATACTTCATATAACTGGATTGCACAGAATCCTAAATCAAGGGATTTCGTCTCAGCTAATACAACTACTCAGGCAATAAGCCACCCCGACATGACCAAAAGTCTCATATAATGCCACAATGTGCCAATAGGCTATCAATTAGAATGCGATACAAAAAGGAAAACGAACTCTGGAAGGAATTACCTAACCCCGTACTAATACAGACTTTCCTTAGAAAATAGGAAGTGGGACATACAAAATGACATATAGAAAACCATACTCAACATCACACTGTTGCGGCGCAACCCGATCCAAATAACATAGATCTCGCATAAGGAGATTGCACATCGAGCAGAATTTGCTCATTACAACAAATTACCGAACATCGTCCATAAGCATGATAAGTGCATAATAACATCCCTGAGGGAACTTATAGTGTCAAAAACTACAAAATTCAAGCACAACTGAGGTGTGATATACAATCTGAATCTCAAGAGCCATCTTGCTCATAATACATCATTTCTACACGGATCCTCAACACATAAGCAATTTCTCAAGTCGTCTCACAACTTTCACGGCGCAATGCATCCCCATATGGAATATCTGACAACGAAATAACACTCTGATTACTCCATAAGGAGCTCATTACTGAAATGAACACAACTAGCCTGACATAGAGCCCAAATTCACATTTAAATCCATCCACCGACCTCAAGTCGATCATGATCATATCAAATTAAGCCAATGACCTTTCAAAGGTCCATACAAATTCCCCTCTTCTCGTAACCCACAAGGACAACCATCATAACCGAGGCGAACCTCCATAGTCCATAACGCAATAATCGAGTGTCGTCCAGGCATAAATTCTCAAATTAATGATATCACCACCAACCTCATACTTGGTTTAATCTTTAATCAATCAAGTGACTACATGTCACACTTGTACAATCTTCCTGTGGGACACACTCCCTACACCCTTTCGAGACACATAACAGGTCCACACATCCAAACCACCGGCCGCACTAACGCTGAAAAATGTTCAAGAATTATTAACCATGATACAAGACCCTTTTTACAATACACCAATCTCGGGTGACGCTGAAGTCAATACCAATTCACCTTCAACACCGAAACTCCTTTCCTGCTCATCTGAGCTTGTGACATCTTTGTCCACACCGAATTGCAACCTAAATTCTCATTTCAAATTCCATACTACTCACTGCACCTGACATATCCATGAACAGTAGAGAACATGATTCTTCATCATAATTCCAGAATTGCTAATAGCTTAATACTTCATCACATCAAAGCTTTTCACTGAACTCACTTTAGGAGAATCATAGCAACACACAGGCGAATACTCATAACCGTAGAATATGCAAACCTCCAAGTAGTGGTCTAAGCCACCATAGCCCTTCCGAAATCTGCTTCCACATAACAAGCCATATCAGTAGAATGCTTCAGAATAATATCAATTACGGCGGATGACAAGCCTCACACGCACCGCCACAGATCACTTGCATAACTTAATCACGATGAAAGAGTTGATCTCTACCACCAACATACCAACTAGATTTTGGCTAACCGATCTATCTTCCTTAGATTCACCCCGATTGCCTTAGAAATAATACTAACTCTATCCAACACATCACATACTCCATCCGCACTCATCTCGAGTGGCCTAAAACCGTGAGACCATGCTGTCTCAAATCCCACGAACCACTTTATACCTTCCTTGCACGTATATTCACACCCTCAACTAATATACCCATTCTGCTAATCCCATTACGAATATGAAATTTCTTCTCTTTTCTCTCTCAAGTTCCACGCTGCAAGTCAAAACATTATAGAACACTCTGTGCCTCTTCTCATAGGCTGCTATCAAGCTCGATTCTAAATCGTAATTATACGCTCGAAATCATTAGTCATCACACCTCATCTTGTGAATTTACCATGACCGTTGTTGAGAGCCACCCACTCTGACTTGGCCCCGAATATAATCAACTCCATGAGTCTCCTATCACATGACTACCCCCTTAGCGAAGAGCCCACCGAATCACTTCCCTTGGAACCCGCATCTGTACAAAGCAAAATCTTGAATCTTTCCCCCCAAGTCTGAGCATGATCCAATAAGGCCAACGATAGCCCACCTTTAATAATTCCTTTGCCCAGATTACCACTTATGGTTTTCCCCGTAGCTGAAATAGCCCAACAAAATGCTAATAACCTGAAATCTCGCAAGTAATTAATTCTGCAACCACATTATAAGCAGTGGGACTCTCCCACTTAGCTTGAAGCCATTATTTCACAACTCTGAAATTCACCAAGATTCCCTAGCTTCCATCGACATAACCTTGCACGATTAATCGCATAAATTATCGGATCCTTTCTGCAAAACCCCATTCTTTTATACTCTGATTCGCCCACTACATTTGCATGACCGATCTCTTTGCTACACAACCGATAAAATTCTTTGCAGAAGCCTCGCCAACCACGCGACTGCTAACCTGCTCAATTACGTAACCCGCCTATAGAAGGCTCTCCCTGGCATCTTCACACTGCTGCACAGGGTTCAATTACTACGACATCAATGACCCTCCCTGAGTCAGAGCTCACTCTCCAGTTGCACAGGTCCATTTACCTCTCGTGGACATCATTTAAATGTGCGACAATATCCTTCCAATTCAAATTTATGTTGCATCCTTCTTCGTTTAAGCGGCTCATTTCCGTCATATTAAATCTCCTGCCGCACCAGAATCCCCACTTCAAATTAGATCCGTTGACCCCAATAGCTAAGAGCCACTATTCTTAAATTGCTCTAAACTTTCCTTAAGGCGCATAGTCGTCTTATTACCAAACTCCTACGCAGCTCTGCCACTCTCCCACTTTGGGAAAACTCGCTCCTTTAATCAACTGCTCGGCCTGCGCTTCCTAAGCTTGGCCTTTTAGAAGTTTAAAACTCCGCCTGACACTTCCGTCATGCCCTCTTCATCTTGCTGCTCAGTCGCTGCCTTAATAAAATTTATCTTCATAGAACTTGAATCCATAATTTGCTACTAACTCCAACCCCTTTCGAAGGTCATCTTTCACGAACCGTCAATATTTGAAATACTGATCCAATCCTAAACCACCGCACCCTGTGATATCTGATAGTTGTACCTCCGATACTATTTCACGATATCTTGCCCCAAAGGCTAATTATAGAAGATCATAACACCGACAAACTTAATATGTTCAATTAGGACAACAGTACCCCATCATAGGAGAAAACTCCACCACACTTGCAATTACCAAGTCTCATTACTTCCACCAGTCCATATTCGACCATCCTTAGTTCAATTGCCTTCTCCCTGCTGGTAATAAAATATCAAATCTCATGATTATGCACTGAGTAAACCTCCCTTGAAGTCATTCACTGCCCCAACACGTGGGCAAAACAACCTACCATTATAACGATACCGCAGAACAATTATTCATAAGCATCGCGGCAACTTGTGCCTAGCCCCAGGGCCCTCAGAAGTACAGCTACTGGGATGAAACTATCAAAGGTCCTTCTACAGCGTGATGATAATAATCTGATCAGCTTTACCGGGAGAAACATCCCGTATCACATCTGTAGTACCATTACGGTTCTTAAATTCTCGATTTATGACAAGCGGATTGCGTCGCGTAAGATTGAGTGGGAAAGAAATAAAGGCATAAGCCTCACATGAAGTCAAATCGCACGATAAGGAATCAAGAAGGGAAATACTCCTAAAAGTCCTGCAGCCTCCCGAGGATAAGTACAGACGTCTCCGTACCGATCCGCGAGACTCTACTAGACTTGCTCATGACTCTTGAGACCCTAGGAACCTAGTGCTCTAATACCATGTTCTCACGATCCAAAATCCACTAAGGGTCGTGGTGTCGCCGGACACCGCTGTCAGGCAAGCCAACTTAATTAATCAATTAAACTATCCCTTTTAGCACCTTTGAAATCTTGGATTTTTCTTTCATTTTTCATAAATAAAAAGATCACTTACTTCAATTCAAATTAAATAATAACTATTAGTACACATTTTTCGAAAACCGTCCCAGAACCCGGTGTCACAAGTGCATGAGAAACTACTGATAAGGGATATAAAATACAACATGTGTTCGAAATACAATGGATAGGGACTAAATACAAAATGCTAAAAGGAACTACACTAGCTGCGGGTCGTCTCTAATAATGCAGCTCACCTAGTCCCAGAATCTTCCGCGCTGCTACGCCCAGTAGGCTTCTAGAGATGCATATACCTGTGCAACAAAAATGCACAGAAGTGTAATATGAGTACGTAATCAACGTGTACTCAATGAGTATCCCGCCTAATCTCGAAGAAGTTAGAGACGAGATGGCCAACTTCGACACTTACTAGAGGTCTAATAATAACATGGTGAAGATGTGAGGATAACATAGATTTATCTAGCATTTATATCTCATAAAGCAAAGAAACAGGTAACACCTTCTCAACTAATCAATGATTACTTTTAATCATCTTATCAATTTATATCAAGCCATGAAAAGCAATATCAACGTTTAAAAGTCTCAGGTAACAAACAATATATATATATATATATATATATATATATATATATATATATATATCAAGCGCAGTCATGTCAAGGCGACGACCCGATCCAATAGAAATAAATTGTGCACTTGCCGAGGGTCGACGGCGTGCCTATAAATGCATCTATTTAATCTGCTGAGGCGTTCGACCCGTTTCAAAATAAACACATAGGGACATTCAATCAAGAAGCCAACATGGGGCAATTGTTCAAAGAAAAGCTAATTCTCTTTTAATAATTTAAGAAAATGAGGTTTAAATCTTGTTAGAAATTCATTTACTATTTTGATATGGTTTAAGCAATTCAACTATTCATAAGATTACAAATATTCAAAGTATAGCATGCTTTTGGGTCCTAGACTACCCGGATAATAGCATAATAGTAGCTACGCACGGACTCTCGTCACCTCGTGCGTACGTAGCCCCCACAAATAGGAACACATAATCAATTATTTCACGTATGGGGACAATTCCCTCTTACAAGGTTAGAAAGGAGACTCACCTCGCTCCGAAGCCTATATTCTGATTCAAGAATGCGCTCAAACTTCCAATTTAGAGCCGAACGATCCACAACTATTCTAATAGGGTAAGAACTAGTCAATACATGCTTAAAAGTTCATATTCTAACTATTAACCCAATTGCCCAACCTTATATTCAAGGTTTCTATAATCCGACCCCGGGCCCACGTGCCTGGATTCCGAAATTTTTCGAAGGAAGTTGTTCTTTATAGCCTAAGGATAAAGATATGTGATTTCTACTCCATTCTACAACCAATTTCGCGGTTAAATCTTGTTTTTAACAAAACCCTAGGTTTTACTCTATTCCCATGTTTTTTGCTAATTTACATGTGTTAATCTACCCAAAACTCAAGTATTAAACTAAGAATAGGTGGGATAGCTTACCTCAAGATGCTAGGTGGGAGTCTTCTCTCAAAATCTCCCAAAATCCCCCAAGAAACGAGTGAAAAATGAGTAAAATGGACTTGAGCCCGAATAAATGAAGGCCACTGCCTTTAGCGATTTCCGCATATGCGGTCTTGGGTCGCACCTGCGACTACCACTTCTACGAAAGAAAGACCGCTTTTGTGGTATGAGGCGCTTCTATGGACAGGCCCACCGCTTCTGCAGTTCCGCTTCTATGGATATTGGGCCGCATCCACGGTCTTGCATGCCTGGCCTTTGGCCGCTTCTGCGGACAGGCCCATCGCTCCTGCATCTCTGCTTTTGCGGATTTAGGGCCACATCTGCGGTCATGGCTGCATCCGCAGTTAAACGACCGCTTCTGCGGTCTCACACCTGCGGTCAACCAACCGCAGGTGCGGTTATGACAGAGGTAGATGATTCAGCACTTCCAAAAATCCCTTTTTTGATCCGTTAACCTCCCGGAATACACCTGAGGCCCTCGGGACCTCAACCAAACCTACCAACCAATCCCAAAACACATTACGAACATGCTCAAGGCCTCAAATTAAATCAAACAACCTAAAACCATAAATTACACTCGATTCGAGTCTTATGAACTTCAAACTTTCAAACTTCTACTTATGATGTTTAAACCTATCAAATCATGTCCGATTGACCTCAAATTTTGCACATAGGTCATATTTGACATTACAGACCTACTCCAACTTTTGAAATTGGATTCTGACTCTGATATCAAAAAGTCTACCTCCGGTCAAACTTCTCAAAAACCTTCAAATTTCTATCTTTAGCCAAATGGCTCCAAAATGACCTATGGACCTCCGATTTCACTTACGATCGCACTCCCAACTCCAGAATCACCATACGGAGACATCGATAACATTGAAATGCACTTCAATCCAAACTTATGAAATTTCCTTTAAAATTCTAACTTCCACAATACGCCAAAATACTTCCGAGTTATCCAAAACCTGAACCAGGCATACGCCCAAGTCCAAAATCATTATACGAACCTGCTGGAACCTTTAGATCCCGATTCCGAGGTCGTTTATTAAAAATTCAAACTTAGTTCATTCTTTCAACTTTAAGCTTCTAAAACAAGAATTCTCTTTCCAAATCAACTCTGAACTTCCCGGAACTTAATTCCGACCACGCGTACAAGTTATAATACCTGAAATGAGGCTGCTCAATGCCTCAAACCAATGAACGACGTTCTAGGACTCAAAATGACCGGTCGGGTCATTACATTAAGTTCCAAATGAGTGTCTTAATCATCATCATTTAGTTAATGAGACTGCCCTCCTAGGCATAATTCTTGTAGGTTGAGCAGATTCTTTATTGTGATTCTTCTTTGTCTTCTTACCTTCCTTAGCACTGGCTGTAGGTGATAGGTCCCCTTCCCTAGCCACTTGCTTGAAATTTTCAACAGTAGATTCATCATCCCCTTCATCCTCCATTGAATTTTGGCCTATAATTTCTTCATCAAGTGGTACTAAATTATGTGTAACAAGATCATGCAGATGCTGAAGTGGAGTCCTCAATGAAACATTGAGGTGCAATTGCATGATTTTATCAGTTCCAACCTCCATTGGTACCTCCTGTAGATCCCCAACCTCTTTTGGTACAATTGCTTGCTCTAACTGTACATTACTCAATTCATTCTCCTTGGCCTACTCTATGGTAGTAATAACAGCCTGCATCAATTTGAATTGCATCTCATAGACATTGCCAAGTCCAGAATTTACTATAGTTGCCTGCATAGGATTTACTGTTCCATTGGATTCACCCATCTTCCTTTGTCATGTGTTCTTCTCTAACCTCATTGTCTCATCTATAACCTTCGTATGAATATTTTCATCAGGTCCCTTCTTCAATGCATTAATAGGACCTCCATCTACATATGCCAACATACTCCCAGTTTTGTTAGAAGTTACTGTTCTATTGCCCCCCATCTTGCTCTGAGCTGTTTCATCTGATCTATATATATTTCCAGCTTCCCTAGATGCTCCTTTGCTATCTCCAATTTGTTTCCCATCTTGATCCATCATAGAATTCAAATTATCCTCAGCATTTGTCTCCTATCCCCTATTCATCCCTCTACTAAATCTCCAATACCTCAACTTCTTCACTCCATAAGGTCTTGGCTGAATTAACCTCCTTGAGTTTATCTATATGAATCTTCCTGAGTTTGGGAAGGAATATCTTGCCATGACTTATTGGTAGTCACATTGCTCTGCCTTAATTCCTCCTTATTTGTCCCAAATCTCCTATGCACCAAATCTATGGTATTTGCTTTTGTAGTTTCCACATATGTACTTGTATCAACAGGAATAAGAGCTGCCTCCCTTTCCTTATTTGCAGCCTCCACTGCTTTATTTTTTACTTTTCTTACATCAACTTCTTCCTTATTTAGAGACCTACTTGAATCAGCTCCCCCAATCCCATTAAGATTAGGATTAGGAAGTTGATCCCTTCCATTCTTCTTCTTTTCCTACTGCTGGTCCTTGCTAGTTCCCTTGAATGCTTGCTCTTTCTTTTCATTCTTGTCCTTACCATCTACATTGCCATCCGTAATTGTCAAAATTGGTTGAGCATCTTTCTCCTCTTCTAATGCTTCAAATTTGTTTTTGGACACCACTGCCTCCTCCTTAAGCTCCCCTTTGTCCTTGTTGTCTTCTTTTACCTCATTAATAATGTAACCTCTTTTATCTCTTTGATATTTATTCTTCCTAGCTTGCATCCATTCCTGTTTATCATTGTTATTGGCAGGTCTTCTAACCACTTTTCCACTTGCTAACACCTTGGTTGACTGTGCAGCTGTGCCTATAGCATCAGAACTCACCACCATTGTCTTCTCCTTGCCTTGTTCCTTGCTTTTATCACTGAAACTTTTATGCATACCCAGCATTCCATCTCATTATGTCCTTATTTCTTGCACATCTTAAAATACTTACGTATGTAATCATACCTTATTTTGATCCGCTTCAATTCCTCAGGTCCAGTTTTATCGGCTTCTTCGATGATCTTTATCCTTTGAGGCAATGTTGCAAGTAGATTAACCTCCACCTTAACCTTAGCATAACTAGGTCTTGTGCCATTTTGAGTAGCCAAATCAACATGCAGTGGTCTACCTACTGCATTACCTAATGAAAAGACAAAGTCCTTACCAAAGAGATTAGGAGGGAGATCCTAAAAATATATCCAAGCGATGGCAATTGGTATCTCAACATCAGGAGACTACCAAGGACTCCACTTTGTACATCTCATCTGCCGGAATTTACCTTGTGCTTTCAAATAAAAAGTTGGCTTTGATAACAAGTGAATATAATTCTCCATTAATGATAACTTAATCAAAACATGCGAATCTTCAATCAAACCAACTAACATGATCCTTTAAGCTCACACTGAATTGGAATTGCCTTCCTCAATTCTTGGATCACAGGTTTGCCATATGAAAACTTGCCCAGGACTGCCAGATGCAATCTTTGTTGGATTATTGATTGTTTAACCTCAATTTTCTTCCATCTCACCATTGGTTCTCCATGTAAAAACTCGACTGGTTTTAGGTTTACATTGTTCACGTGCATGAGAGCATTTAATGCTTGTGGCTGGAGCAGTTTTGCGTAGTTTTGGTTTGGATTAGGATTAGTAGTTGTTTTAGGGATTGTCTTAGGATTAGTAGACGAATTTCCAACCTCCACTGAAGGCTGGGCAGTGGCCGGCACGACCATGAAATCTAGGTTTAGGTGTCAAGTTTAGGGTTTTTAGGAGATAGAAGAGAGCATCCTCCGATTGTTCAAAACCAAGTAGCCTCTGCCTGATTTTTTTCCTTCAAACGAGTTCTTAGGGTTGTGTTTGGACATGAATATAATTTTGGGTTATTTTTGAAGTTTTATGAGCGATTTGAGAGAAAAAAATTAAAAAATAGCTTTTTGGAGTTTTTCAAATTTTTAAAATTTTTTAAAATGTATCTTCAAGTAAAAATTAAAATTTTATGAACAAACCCTATTTTCGGACAAAAGTAAAAAAAAATGGAGCAAAGAAAAATTGTGTCCAAATGGGCTCTAAAAACGACTTCACCATATATATCTCATTTACAAATTGGTAAATCTTTTACTCTGTGCTTTCTCCTTAAATTGTATCATATTAATGCGTGTTACATATTTTTTTAATAACATACCATTAAAGTTGTTGAGTTGAAAATACACATTTTGATTTGCTAATCCACTTTCTAAGCTCAGACCGAAGGTTGGGATGTCCAACATTTCGTGTTTGTATATTGTACATGAAAGTACAAGGGAGGGCGGAATTATTATCCTTTTTAATTTTCTTGATAGTTGACTAGTTTATCAGTTAATCGATTGTAGGTTAGTGCACGAGTATAAGAAAATACTAAGTGCAGAGTGAAAGATGTAGAAAATTAAATGATACAGATGTTTTTATACTGATTTAGATTTAATGTGAATCTGTATTGGGTAAAATTAGCGAATGAGATATGGATGTTCGTCAAGTGAATACAACAGTAAAAACATGTAGGAGATGAGTGAGCAAATAAGTGACACCGGATCTAAGCATATGGTTGGTATTGCATGAGTTCTGATGTCATTAAGACAGGAGAGAATAATTTGAAAGCAAGATATCGGTTGAAGAAAGCAACATTAAAGGAGCAACAGTTATAGAGAATCTTAGTATTTACACTCAACCGTTACATGGCTATGAAGAGGAGTTTAATTTGACGATACTGTCTCCCCTAACTTAGCTACAAATAGAGAAATTTGTATTCATGGAAGTAAACAAAATACTTGTACCAAAAAAGGCTAATATTACTTTCTCTTAACATCATCTTATTAAGCTCTTTGTTCTTGATATTATTTTTGCTTCAAAAAAAGTTCAATTCAAGGCTCAAGCTCGTATTTTCTTCAATAATTCTTTATTTATGTATTTTTTCTCCTTATTATTTTATATTTGTGGATAAATTTAATTCACGTACTTATAAACCATGTTACAAATTTAATTATCCTTTTTTTTGAGTAAATAGTTTGACACCTACTGTGGGGCGTAGACAATTGTTGTATTACTTTGATCCATTCATCTTTTACTAATGTACTTTGAAGTTGTTCTTTAGTAAAGTAAACATAGATATGGAATCTAATAATGTCAAAAACTCACTCAATGAGCACGAGAATAATTTCTGTGGTTGAGATCAATAGGATGATTCGACTAGTAAAACCCGCATCGATGAAAATGAGATGACACCGGTCTGCGAATAACGATATACTCGATGTGTGAGGAGTCCTACCCCTGATGATATGGATATGAACCCGATGTCAAGACGATAAAAGTTTTGACAGCAAAACAAAGAAAAATCATGAATCATCTCTCAAAATAGAACCAGATAATGACTGAGCTCAGAAAGTGCTATCGGTTGCCTCAAATAATTCCAATGGAGGAGTTCGAGCACCTCCTAGCATGCTTGCAAATCAGACAATGTAAAGAACTGGTAACATCGCTTCAAGAGACGAGTTCAGATTGAATGACAATCAAACATGTGGTATAGGTAGTGGATTCGAGAATGATAACAACACAAATGATACTTTTAAAACCGGGCTTATAAGGTTCATTAGGGAAATGAATGGTCGAATGGATCAAAACGCTAAATAATTTCATGCTAGAATGGATCAGTCCCAGGGGCATCTCTGGTATTGTAGGGACAGGATTCAAAGAAGTACATTCAATTGCCGCTCAAACCAAGTACGTCCCCTGAGTTGAATTCAAAGAGGTTCAAAATGCCAAAATTCCAAAATACGATGGAACTTCGAATCCACATGAGCACATCACAACTTACACTACGAATGTAAAGGGAAATGATTTGTATTCGCATGAGATCAAATCTGTATTGCTAAAGAAATTTGGCGAAACCCTAACAAAGGGAGCTCTAACTTGATATTCACTCTTACCATAATATTCAAATGATTCTTTTGAAATGCTTGCAGGTTCTTTCATCAAAACTTATTCTAGAGCAAGGAAAGTCCAAATTAGGAAGTCAAATATATTTATAATTGCTTAAGGAGAATCGGAGTTGCTGCGAGAGTTCATGATCCGGTTCCAAAAAGAGAGGATGTTGTTGTCGGCGGTACCGGATAAATGGGCAGCAAAGGCTTTCACTAAAGGCCCTAATCCTTTATGCTTTAATGTCTAGAGGAAATTGAAAGAGAGCTTATTGGAATATCATGCAACCATATGGGCTGATGTCCATAATCATTATGAATCAAAGATGAGAATTGAAGATGATCAGTTGAGTTCTTCGATGTCATCCAAGAGTCATTATGACGGTCGGAATTAGAAAAAGTTCAGATATAATTCTAATATAGACCCGAGATCATCCAAGAACCATTTTCAGCCTTATTCAAATGAAAGATCTTATGTGCGTGGAGCTAAAGGTTTTCAGTCATCGAAAAGATTTGGACTGGATAGAAGGATAGATCGTGGTCGGAGTAGTAGAACTTTGCAGGATAATGAATCGTTGAGGTATCAAGATTTATGATATTCCTGGTTATCAGATTATATTTTCAACATCAATTTGGTAGAGTTGGTTTCGCCTATAATAAATATCAAGGAGGCAAGGTTCTCGAAACCAATTCGATCAGATCTTAGTCAAACAGATTCTAATTTATAGTGTGATTTTCAAGGAACACATGGTCATAGGATTGGGAAATGCCGATATGTTCGAGAAAAGGTTACAATGCTGTTAAAAATGGTCAACTATGAGAATTTTTAAGTAATCGGGCCAAGAACAAACGTGGGAGGAATCGAAATGGAATGGAATTAGCAAAACCAATTACAAGGTCATCCCATTTAACAATAAAAATAATTTTTAGCGGGGGTGAAGTAAGTGGGGTGATGTTTTTGGTAGCAAAGAAGACGAATATATTAATCACCTAAGGAAAAAGAATCTGAGAAGCATCGAAAGATGATGAAATCACCTTTACAGAGGAAGATGTGTACGACCTTATCTTACCGCACAAGGATGCTATGGTAATATCTCTAAATGTTATATTTTAAAATTAAACGTGTGTTAGTTGATCTAGATAGTTCAGCCAATATCATCCAATTGAGGGCTTTGAAACAAGCAAAGCTAACTAGAAACATAGTTCAGACGATAAAGCTTTTGTCTAGGTTCAACTTAACAAGCGTAACGACTTGAGGAGAGATCGTGTTGCCTACTTATGCTGAAGGGGTAACAAAATCCACCTTGTTCGAAGTTGTGGATGGCGATATGGGCTATAATATAATTCTTAGTAGGCCATGGATTCAAAAAATAAAGGTGGCGCCATCAATTTATCATCAATTGCTGAAGTTTACTGCACCGAATGGGATCAAGAATATTAGGGGTAATCAACCTACTTCAAGTTATATAAATGCAGCCACCTTATCTAGCAGCAAGGCCGAGAGAATCTGCAAATAGAAACTATAGGAACAATGTCAACTTCCCTTCCAGTACAGGTAGAGGACGATGGAGAGGAAGAAACATCAGATAATTACCAGGTGTCTAGATTGTTCTAGGTGCCGGAAGAAGTGGATGCAACAATGTCAACTGCAGAAGAGCTTGAACGAATCACTTTGTTTGTATAATTCCCGAAAATGAAGGTTTACTTGGGAAGGGCGTTGAGCCCCAAACTCAGGCTTAAAATATTAAATTTCTTAAAGCTAACATTGATTGTTTTGCGTGGTCTTATCCAGATATGAGGTTTTGCAATGGAAGTGATTAGACCCTAACTTTTGTCCGATAAAGCAGAAGAAACGGCCGATATCTGAGGTCAGGAACAAGTTTTTGAAAGAAGAGGTAACCAGGTTACTAAATATTGGTTCAATTCATGAAGTAAGTTTTCCCGATTGGTTAGCTAATGCAGTAGTTGTACTAAAAAAGAACAATAATTTTAGAATACATAGAGATTATAAAGATCTAAATAATGTTTGCCCTAAGGTTTCTTTTTTCATTGACAAACATCGACCAAATGATCGATGTTACATATGGGCATGATTTGAAGTTTTTATTGCATACTTTGGGTATAATCAAATTAGGATGCACTAGGAGGATCAATAAAAAATCTCATTTATCATAAATTTTGGCACATATTACTATAATGTGATGCCTTTTGGGCTTAAAACTATCGGAGTCACTTATCAGAGGCTTGTTAATAAGATGTTGAGCATCAAATTGGAAAAATCATGTAAGTTTGTATTGACGACATATTGGTTAAGTCTCTCAGTGAAAGGAATCATTTAACCCACTTTCAAGAAATATTTGACATCTTGAGGAAGTACAACATGACGCTCAATCCGAAGAAGTGCGCTTTTAGAGTTGGGTCCTAGAAATTTCTTGGCTTTTTGGTTTCTCAAAGAGGAATTGAATTAAATCTCGACATGATTAAGGCCATATAAGGCATCTCTTACCAACTGAAAAGTATTAAGGAGGTGCAAAAGTTAAACGACAGATTGGCGGCCCATAGAAGATTGATATCGAGGTCATCGGAGAAATGTCACCATTTCTTTTCACTGTTAAAGAAGAAGAATGACTTTTGGTGGACTCCTGAATACCAACAAGCGTTAAAAGACTTAAAAAGATATTTGTCCAGTCCTCCATTAATGTCTAAACCGAATGAGGGTGAAATAATTATTAATTTATTTAGCAGTATTAGAGGTTATGGTGAGTGCAATCCTAGTCTGGGAGGAAGAAGATATGCTATTCCCTATATAATATGTTAGTAAAGTACTATCGGGTGCGAAAACACTTTATCTGCACCTGGAAAAGTGGGCCCTAGCTCTCGTAGTCGCCTCTCGAAAACTTAGACCTTACTTTCAATATCATCCAATAGTTGTTGTGATGATTTTTCTACTGAGGAACGTCTTTCATAAACCTAAATTATCAGGTCGACAAGCTAAAAGGACAGTTGAAATTAGTGAATTTGATATTGAATATAAACCTCAAACTGTAATTAATTCACAAGTTTTGGATGACTTTGTGGCTGATTTTATTCCAGCAATGATGCCTTTATCTGCTAAAGAAGCAGTTTTGGTATCTGGAATTGTATATGATGTGTGGAACTTATTTACGGATGGAGCCTCCAATGTAAAAGGTTTTGGTCTTATGATCGTACTAATCACTCATTCGAGAGGAACCAATCACTCATTCGAGAGGAACCCTAAAACATTTCATTATAATTGTTCCATTTACTAACAACGAAGCCGAGTATGAGGCTATGGTTGCAGGACTTGAATTATTTCAAGGTGATTGAAGTAAAGTATGGCTCCCACATGGTGGTAAACTCTGTTTTGAAAGGTAGAATTAGGACTCACCCCGAGCACTCGTAAAACGCCCCTGGGCTTATGTGTGGGGCTTAGTTCCATGAGACTTACGCCTCGACCACCGGGGCTTACGCCACGGATGTACCCAATTCCTAAGATATTGGGCTCGCCTAATAGAACTTTATGCAATTTTATATAACTAAACTTGTAAATCCTCAAATTTTCTTACTAAATCGTTGACTATTCAAAATTATTTTTTTCTTAATCATAAATAATTATGTTGAGAGTATTTATGTCATAATTAAAATAAAAATTATTGCACGTTATCCACTAAGACTGCTATGATAGTAAATTTTAAATAAATCTTTCTTTTTGAAAGTATTTATTTATTTATTAACTTTTATTATATCTTTACTATATAATAGTCCATAATTTTTTTATAATTATTTTTTTTCACGTTTACAAGATACAGTACTTATTAATTAATATCTCAATATTAGCTAGTAACTATTTACAAATATTTAGTTATCATGATATTGTATGATATGTGTCAGTTTATTAACTTGTTAAAACCTAAAAATAAATTATGCTAGAGAGTCATATTTAAATTGTGAATTATATTTTTACATGAATTCTTCTTCAAATAGAAATCATATTAATAAAAAGGAGTATTTTAAGTAAAATTCTTTCAAG
Organism: Nicotiana glauca; assembly: GCA_026770625.1. NCBI lineage: Eukaryota > Viridiplantae > Streptophyta > Magnoliopsida > Solanales > Solanaceae > Nicotiana > Nicotiana glauca. The sequence continues at coordinate 68,210 of MU684849.1, read as the reverse complement.
ATTTATTACTCCTTAAGAGATACATATACGATTTTATATTGAAAACATTATTTTTTATGTTTGAGTTGTAATGACGTTGCAACTAATTTGTATATTATGATATTCTTATAATTATTTTTTATTTTCTAGTATCTTAAAATTCTTGAAATTAGTAAAATTTAAAGATTCGTGGACTTACGCCCCATGTCTCAGAGCTTACGCCTCACCGTAAATCATTTGTATCATTAATGGATCTCCAACACATAATGTAGTATGGACTGGTAAATCAGATATATAGAATATTTTATACCAAAGAAGAGCGCATGCATCAATACTTGAATAAAGTTTAAGTTTTACTTTTCCGGTTCAGGGAGTGGTGAGTGATTCATATTCCAAGAGAATAGAACATGGAGGGAGACGCATTGGCCAATTTAGGTCTGTCCACATAAATGAAATGAGGTGATTCCGGTGTAGTTTTTTAGCTGTTGCATTCAGTCCTAAACGTGCTACATTTAGTCCTAGACGTGGATGACTATTGCAAACTTAACTCAACCAACCTAATATGAGATTAGATAAATGAGTTTATAGAATATTTAAGGCAGGAAAAACCGCCTGAAGATTTTAAACCCTCCCGGGCATTATGAAAAAAAGATGCATGGTATTGTCTTGTAGATGGACAATTGTATCAAAGATCTTTCAGTGTATGTTGGCTCGGTATTTAGTAATATCAGAGACTGATTATGTGGTGAGATAAGTTCACAGAGTGGTTTGTAGAAATCACTCTGATCTGAACTCATTAGTACTCATACTAATAAGAGTAGATTACTATTAACCCAGATGGAACAAGATGCAAAGGGTTTGTACAAAAATATGATAAGTGCCAACATCATGCTCAATTGGTGTATCAGCCGGCAAAGCTTTTACATTCAATAGTGTCACTGTGGCCGTTCATGAATTGTGGGATGGATATAGTCGGTCATTTGCCTCAAGGGCCTAGTAGGTATAATTTTTTTTAGTTTTGACTAATTATTTCACTAAGTGAGTAGAAGTAGGTGCGTTCAAGAAGATTGGAGAGCAAGAAGTGGTTGATTTTATTTAGGATCATATCATTTGTTGGATTGGAGTACCAAAAGAAATTACATGTGAAAATGGGCTACAATTTATAGGTTCCAAAATTACAAAATTCCTAGAGGGATTGAAGATTAAAAGTATCACTTCCTCCCCATACCACCAAAGTGCTAACGGTCAAGAAAAGTCTACCAACAAGGTATAATTCAAAGCCTCAAAAAGAAATTAGAGGATGCTATTGGCAAATGGCCAGAAGAGCTACCAGGAGTATTGTGGGCATATCGAATAATGGCAAAGTTGAGCATAGGAAAATGCCTTTTTTCCTTGTGTACAATACAGAAGCTTTGATTTTGGTAGAGATTGGGAAACGACCATAATGTATTACGAGCAAACGAGTAGGAGAATAATGAAGCAATGTTGATTAAGTTGGACTTGCTTGGGGAGTTGTCATGACCCTAAACTTAGACCTGGTCGTGATAGCGCATCTCTTGAAGACAAGGCCAGCCGACACAACATCCATATTAACCATTTAATCTTTAACGGTCATTTTTAAGCCTTTAATTAAACAAATATTTTGTAATATAAGTCTAAATGAACAATGCAAAAAGAACCTACAAGCCCGACATCGGGGTGTCACTGGTCATGAGCATCTACTACAACTGTCTAACCACATCAAGACCAATAGGGTCGGGAAAAGTCACAATTTATACATCAGGAAGAATAAAGAGGGAGAAAACAGAGCCGCGATCGCCAGGTAGGTACCTTGCTAACTCCTATGAAACTGCTACCAAGCTCAAAAATACCTAAATCTACACACAAGGTGCATAGAGTAATGTGGTTACTCCAACCCACTAAATAATAAAAGGAAATAATGTCTAAGTAGTAAGAAATCACGTATACCACATCATGGCACCACATATGATACCACATGTTTCCAAAACATGATACAATCAAATCACTTCATTAAAACTCCATCTTCAGTAAAATCTTTTGGAAAATATCTTTCTAACCTTTCGATAGAGGTTTCATGAAATATATATATCGTGAAAGTGACAAAAATCATAATCGGCCCCTCGGGCAGAGCATAACTCGTATACAGCCCCTCGGCATAACAGAAATTCACAACCATTCATAACTTAAAGACTTCAGTTTGAATGAAGTTATTTAAAATATTTGTTCAACATTTTCAATAGAGGCTCGGTCTAAAGATGAGTGAAAGCAGTAATTAAATCAACATATTTGATAGAAACTCACTTTAAGGAGGAGTGAAAAAAAAAATAGTAAGTTCACAAACAGGCCCCTCAGGCAAAGCATCACTCATGGCTATATATATATATATATATATATAGAGCCACTCGGGCAAGCCTCTCAATTACTCATGACTCAACTTTTACCAATCAGCATTTACACACCTAGCACCCACACTCAATAGGTACCATATAGTAACCGCTGCGGCGTACAACCCGATCCATATATATAGTCGACCGCGCTCACTTGGTGTGTGCACACTCTGGAGGTGCTCCTACTGTAATGACCCGATCGGTTGTTTTGAGATCTTGCGCATTGTTCAACAGTCTGAAGCCATGAGCAGCTTCATTTCAGGTATTGTGACTTGTACGCATGGTCGAAATTGAAATTCAGGAAGATCGGAGTTAAATTTAAATGAAAATTCTCATTTCAGAAGCCTTAAGTTGGAGAAAATGGTTAAGATTGGAATTTTGAGTAAACAACCTTGGAATTAAGATCTGAAGGTTCAAGCAGGTTCGTATGATGACTTTGGACTTGGGCGTATGCCCGGATCGGGTTTTGGATGACCCGGGAGCATTTTGGCACCTAATGTGAAAGTTGGCATATTGGAAGAAATTTCATAAGTTTGGTTTGAAGTGCATTTCAGTGTTATCAATGTCCGTTTGGAATTTCAAGAATGGGAGTAACTCCGTATGGTGATTCTAGAGTTGGGAGCGCGACCGGAAGTGAAGTCGGAGGTCCGTAGGTCGTTTTGAAGCCATTTGGCTAAAGATAGAAATTAGAAAGTTCTTGAGAAGTTTGACAGAGAGTGGACATTTTGATATCGGGGTCAGAATCTGATTCCGGAAGTTGGATTAGGTCCGTAATGTCAAATATGACTTGTGTGCAAAATTTACGGTCAATCGGCCGTGATTTGATAGGTTTAAACGTCAAAAATAGAAGTTGGAAATTTTGAAGTTCATTAAGTTGGATTGGAGGTCGATTCATGAATTTAGCATTGTTTGATGCGATTTGAGGCATCGACCAAGTCCGTAATGTGTTTTGGGACTGGTTGGTATGATTGGTTGGGGTCCCGGGGGGCCTCGGGGGGATTCCGGATGGTTAACGGATCGAAAATGGAATTTTGGAAGGTTGAAGTTGCTGGTTGCTGGTATTTCCGCTTCTGCGGAATTGGGACCGCAGAAGCAAGGAAGGCCCCGCAGAAGCGGTTGGGAGTGAAAGGAGCAGGGACCGCTTATGCGGTCAGGAATCCGCAGAAGTGGTAGACTTATCGTAGAAGCAGATTAGGGCGGCTAGGCTGGGACCGCAGATGCGGTCATTTTTCCGCAGAAGCGGGACCGCACCTGCGGTGGAGGAGTCGCAGAAGCGAAAAGACCTGGAGGCAGAAGGTTATTTTAAAGTCGAGGATTGGCCATTTCTCTCATATTTTCTTGGCTTGGGGGCGATTCTTGCAGGATTCAAGAGAGGAATTCATTCATCAATAATAAGGTAAGCTAATCCCACCTATTATGAGTTAAATACATTGATTATGTATAGATTTTAGCATGTGAATGGGTAGGAAATTGAGGGTTAGAAGAAGACCTAGAAAATTTGTGTTCTTGAATTTTGACCACGATTTTGAGTATGGAATTAAGAGAAAATCATATATTTGAGTTCGTGAGTTCATGGGTAAACTTTATCTTCAAGAAATTTCGGATTCCGGGCACGTGGGCCTAAGGGCATTTTTGTCAACTTTCCAATCGGGTTTAGGAATTGTTATAAATTGGATTATAATGAGTACCTAAGCATATATTAATGGATTTGTATAACCATTGGCTAGTTTTGGAGCGTGGTGCATCAAGTAGAGTCTTCAGAAGGGCGTGTAATGCCGGTTATGGATCTTCGGAGCGAGGTGAGTCTCCTTTCTAATCTTGTGAGGGGTAATTTACCCCATAGGTGAGTTAATTGGTCATGTGCTACTATTTGTGGGGGCTACGTACGCACGAGGTGACGAGAGATCGTGCGTAGCTACTATTATGATATTGTCCGGGTAGTCTAGGACCCCAAAGCATGCTATACTTGGAATATTTGAAATCTTATGGACAGTTGAATTGCTTAAACCACATCAAAATAGTAAATGAATTTCCAACAAGGATCTAAACCTCACTTTCTTAATTGTTAAAAGAGAATTTGTTCTTCCTTGAATAATTGCTCCATGTTGACTTCTTGACTGAATGTCTCTGTGTGTTTATTTTAGAATGGGCCGAACGCCTCGGCAGATCAAATAGATGCATCTATAGGCGCGCCGTCGACCCTCGACAAGTGCACAATTTATTTCTATTTGATCGGACCGTCGCCTCGGCATGACTGCGCATTATATATATATATATTGTTTGTGGTCCGAGACTTTTGAATGTTGGTATTGCCTTTCATGGATTGATATAACTGATAAGATGATGAAAAGAAATCCTCGAAAATCCTTGATTTGTTGAGAGGGTGTTACCTGTTTCCTTGCTTTATGAGATATAAATGCTAGATAAATCCATGTTATCCTCACACCTTCACCATGTTATTATTGGACCTCTAGTAAGTGTCAAAGTTGACCATCTTGTCTCTACCTCTTTGGGATTAGGCGGGATACTCATTGAGTACATGTTGATTACGTACTCATACTACACTTCTGTGCATTTTTGTTGCACATGTATATGTATCTCTAGCAGCCTACTGGGCATAGTAGCACAGATGATTCTGGGACTAGGTGAGCTGCATTGATCGAGGTGACCGCAGCTAGTATAGTTCCTTTCAGCATTTTTATTATTTATTCTCTGTCCACTGTATTTCGGATAGATTTTATATTTTATTTACTTTATCAGTAGTTGCTCATGCACTTGTGACACCGGGTTCTGGGATGGTTTTTGAAAGATTTGTACTAATCATTTATTATTTAATTTGAATTGAAGTAGAGATTGTTTTAATTATGAAAAATGGAAGGAAAAATCCTAGATTTTCAAAGGTATTAAAGGAGAATTTAATTGACGATTTAGTTGGCTTACCTGACAGAGGTGTCCGGCGCCACCATGACCCTTAGTGGATTTTGGGTCGTGACAACATGGTATTAGAGCACTAGGTTCCCGTCGGTCTCATGAGTCATGAGCAAGTCTAGTAGAGTCTCGAGGATCGGTATGGAGACGTCTGTACTTATCCTCAGGAGGCTACAGGGCTGTTAGTAGTACTTCCATTCTTGATTTCCTTATCATGCGGTTCAATTCCTTTGAGGCTTATGCCTTTGATTTCTTCCTACTCAATCTTACGCGAGCAGTTGTTATAAATCGAAAATTGAAGGATTGTAATGGCACTACAAATGTGGTGTGGGATGATTCTCCCGGTATAGTTGATTGGACTATTATAGTCGCCTTATGGAAGGATATTCTAGTGTTCAGCTCAATAACAGAACTTCTAAGAGCCTTGAGGCTAGGCACAGGTTTCCATGATGCTTATGAACAATTATTCCGCAGTGTTGTTGTGATGGTAGGATGTTTGCCCACGTGTCGGGGCAGTGAATGAATTGAAGGGAGGTTCACTCAGCGTGTAATCAAGAGATTTAGTATGTTATTCTTGGAAGGGGAAAGACAATCGAACAAAGGATGGTCAGATGTGGACTGGTGGAAGTAATGAAACGTGGTAATTTCAAGCATGGCGGAGTTCTCCTCTACATTGGGGTGTTGTTGTCCTAATTGGACGTATTAAGTTAATCGGTGTTATGGTCCTCTACAACTCGCCTTTAAGGCAAGATGTCGTGAAATAGTATTGGAGATACAGCCGTTAGATATCGCATGGTGCGGTGGTTTAAGATCGAATAAGGATTTCTAATGTTGACGGTTCGATAAAGATGACCTTCGAAAAAGTTTAAAGTTAGTAACGAATTGTGGATTCAAGTTCCAAGAAGATACATTTTATTAAGGCAGCGACTGAGCATCAAGATGAAGAGGGCATGTGGGAAGTGTCAGACGAAGTTTTAAACTTCTAAAAGGCCAGGCTTAGGAAGCGCGGTCCGAGCAGTTGATTAAAGGGGTGAGTTTTCCCAAAATGGGAGAGTGGCGGAGCTGCGTAGGGGTTGGTAATAAGACGACTATACGCCTTAAGGAAAGTTTAGAGTGATTTGAGAATAGTGGCGCTTGGCTATTGGGGTCTACGGATCTAATTTGAAGTGGGGATTCTGGTACGGCAAGATATTTAATATGATGGAAAGGAGCCGCTTAGATGAAGAAGGATGCAACATAAATTTGAATTTAGAAGGATATTGTCGCACATTTAAATGATGTCCACGAGGGGTAAATGGACCTGTGCAACTGGAGAGTGAGCTCAGACTCAGGGAGGGTCATTGATGTCGTAGTAATTGTACCCTGTGTAACAGTGTGGGAAGATGCCGGGGAGAGCCTTCTGTAGGCGGGTTACCCAAGTGAGCAGGTTAGCAGTCGCGTGGTTGGCGAGGCTTCTACAAAGGATTTTATCGGTTATCTAGCAAAGAGATCGGTCGTGCAAATGTAGTGGGCGAATCAGAGTATAAAAGAATGGGGTTTTGCAGAAAGGATCCAAGAATTTATGTGATTAATCGCGCAAGGTTATGTCGATGGAAGCTAGGGAGTCTTGGTGAATTCTAGAGTTGTGAAATAATGGCTTCAAGCTAAGTGGGAGAGTCCCACCGCTTATGATGTGGTTGCAGAGTTAATTACTTGCGAGATTTCAGGTTATTAGCATATTATTGGGCTATTTTAGCTACGGGGAAAAACCATAAGTGGTAATCTGGGCAAAGGAATTATTAAAGGTGGGATATCGTTGGCCTTATTGGATCATGCTTTGACTTGGGGGAAAGATTCAGGATTTTGCTTTGTTCAGATGCGGGTTCCAAGGGAAGTGATTCGGTGGGCTCTTCGTTAGGGGGGTACTTATGTGATAGGAGACTCATGGAGTTGATTATATTCGGGGCCAAGTCAGAGCAGGTGGCTCTCAATAACGGTCATGGTAAATTCACGAGATGAGGTATAATGCCTAATGATGTCGAGCGTATAACTAAGGGTAAAAGAATCAAGCTTGTTAGCAGCTTATGAGGAAGTGCCCAGAATGTTCTATGATATGTTAACTTGCGGTATAGCATTTGAGAGATAGGAATCAGTTCATGGGATTTGAGATAACATGGTCTCGTGATTCAAGGTCACTCGAGATGCGTGCAGGTGGAGTATGTTATGTGTTGGATGGAATTAGTATTATTTCTAAGATAATTGGGGGGTGGATCGAAAGAAGATAGATTGGTTAGCCATAATTTAGTTGGCATATTGGTGGTAGAGATCAGCTCTTTCAGCGTGATTAAGTTATGCAAGTGATCTGTGGCGGTACGTACGAGGATTGTTAGCCGCCGTAAGTGATGTTATTCAGAAGCATTCTTCTGTTATGGCTTGTTATGTGGAAGCATATTCCGAAAGGGCTATGGTGGCTTAGACCACTACTTAGATGTTTGCATGTTCTACGGTTATGAGTATTCGCCTGTGTGTTGCTGTGATTCTCCTAAAGTGAGTTTAGTGAAAAGCTTTGATGTGATGAAGTATTAATCTATTAACAATTCTGGAATTATGACGAAGAATCATGTCCCACTGTTCATGGGCAAGTCGGGAGCAGCGAGTAATATGAAATTTGAAATGAGAATCAAGGTTGCAGTTCGGTATGGACAAAGATGTCGCAAGCTCGGATGAGCAGGAAAGGAGTTTTGGTGTTTAAAGTAAGTGGGATTGTCTTCAGCGTCACCTGAGATTGGTGTTTTGCAAAGAGGGCTTGTATCATGGTTAATGATTCTTGATCGCTTTCCAGCGTTAGTGCGGTCGGTGTGTTGGAGGTAAGAACCAGTTAATTGTTATGATAGATTGTGGGAGTGTGATCCACAGGAAGATCGCATAAATGTGGCACGAAGCCACTTGATTGATTAAAGATCTAGACCAAGTATGAAAAATTGTAATGATATCCTTAAATTGAGAATCGATGCCTAGAGGGCACTCAGATTCTGAGTTGTGGATTGTACTCTGGTTATGATGGTTGTCCTTGTGTGTTACGAGAAGTGGGGAATTAGTATGGACCTTTGAAAGGTCATTGGCTTAATTTGATATGATCAGGATTGACTTGAGGTCGGTAGATGGATTTAAATGTGAATTTGGGCTCTATGTCAGGCCAGTTGTGTTAATTTCAGTAATGCGCTCCTTATTGAGTAGTCAGGGTGGTATTTCATTGTCAGATATTCCATGTGGTGATGCATTTCGCCGTGAGAGCTTTGAGACGGCTTGAGAAATCGCTTATGTGTTGAGGATCCATGTAGAAATGATGTATTATGAGCAAGATGGCTCTTGAGATTCAGATTGTATATCGCACCTCAGTTGTGCTTGAGTTTTGTAGCTTTTAACGCTATATGTTCCCTCAGGGATGTTATTATGAACTTAACATGCTTATGACCGATGTTCGGTATTTTGTTGTAATGAGAGATTCAACTCGACATATATCTCCTTATGTGAGTTCTATGTGTGGATCGGGTGGCACGCCACCATAGGTATGTTATTTAGATCGGGTTGCATGCTGCAACAGTGTGATGTTCAATACAATTTCCCCTATTTGCCTTTACGTGTTATGTTTCCCATTTTCTGAGGGAAGCTCGTTCTAGTTATGAGCCCCGTGTCGCATGTATGATTCGCGAGCGAGGTGTCCGTTTAGCATGTTGCTCGTGTAACTTGTATGATTCGCGAGCGGGGTAATTAGATCTCCTTTTTAGAGTTCGCTTCCTTTTGTATCACATTCTAATTGGTGGCCTATTGGCACATTGTGGCGGCATATGAGACTTTTGATTATGTCTGGGGTGGCTTATTGACCGAGCAGCTCGTACTGGGTGAGATGAGATTTTTGGATTTAGGATCAGTGCAATCTAAGTATATGAACTATATTATGGAAATAAGGCCATTATTTGATCCTGTATGAGCTGATGGTTTTGTCAGGGGTATAAACCGAATGACTTGTCGACTCGGCAGTTGGTTATAAATTTCGGCACTTCTCTTCCGTCGTGGTATTATTGTAAGAATTAGAGCAAAACCTATGTAGTTCATAAGGCGCAATGGGAGCCTCAGATTCGTGGAATTTCGATTTATTGATCAGAGAAAGTTATGGTGATCCTATGAGTAAAGTGGTGCAAGTTGTGAATTCGGCAAAGTTATGCAGTCATGTCTGGGTATGGCGTGTAGTGATTGATATGGTGATCTTATGTTGGAAACACGTCGGGCATAGAATTTCGGATGTTGGAATTGGGCTTTAAGGCTTATTTGCTTGAGTAAAAGAGAATATCTTCGGAAATTATCGAGCTAATATGCTCAACTAAGTTGTGGTAGCACGGGAAGGTGCATGAGAAGTTAAACAGCAATTTCAGACTACTTCAATATAGTTCTCAGCACGTTCGAGGACGAACGTATGTTTAAGTGGGACATAATGTAACGATCCGACCGGTCGTTTTGAGCTCTAGCGCATCGTTCAGCAACCTGAGGCCATGAGCAGCTTCATTTAAGGTATTGTGACTTGTACGCATGGTCGGAATTGAAATTCAGGAAGACCAGAGTTAAATTTGAATGAAAATTCTCATTTCAGAAGCCTTAAGTTGGAGAAAATGGTTAAGATTGGAATTTTGAGTAAACAACCTCGGAATTAAGATCTGAAGGTTCCAACAGGTTTGTATGATGATTTTGGACTTTGGCGTATGCCCGAATCGGGTTTTGGATGACCCGGGAGCGTTTTGGCGCCTAATGTGGAAATTGGCATATTGGAAGAAATTTCATAAGTTTGGTTTGGAGTGCATTTCAGTATTATCAATGTCCATTTGGAATTTCGAGAATGGAAGTAGCTCCGTATGGTGATTCTGGAGTTGGGAGCGCGATCGGAAGTGAATTCGGAGGTCTGTAGGTCATTTTGAAGCCATTTGGCTAAAGATAGAAATTTGAAGGTTCTTGAGAAGTTTGACCGGAAGTGGACTTTTTGACATCGGGGTCGGAATCCGATTCTGGAAGTTGGAATAGGTCCATAATGTCAAATATGACTTGTGTGCAAAATTTGAGGTCAATCGGACGTGATTTGATATGTTTAAACGTCGGAAATAGAAGTTGGAAAGTTTGAAGTTCATTAAGTTGGATTGGAGGTCGATTAATGAATTTAGCGTTGTTTGATGCGATTTGAGGCCTTGAGCAAGTCCGTAATGTGTTTTGGGATTGGTTGGTATGATTGGTTGGGATCCCGGGGGGCCTCGGGTAGATTTCGAGTGGTTAACGGATCGAAAATGGAATTTTAGAAGGCTGAAGTTGCCGGTTGCTAGTTTTTCCGCTTCTGCGGAATTGAGACCGCAGAAGCGGCCCCGCAGAAGCGAGGAAGGCCCCGCAGAAGCGGTTGGGAGTGAAGGGAACAGGGACCGCTTATGTGTTAAGGAATCCGCAGAAGTGGATCCGCAGAAGCGGTGGGCTTATCGCAGAAGCGAATTGGGGCGGCTAGGCTTGGACCGCATATGCGGTCATTTTTCTGCAGAAGCGGGACCGCACCTGCGGTGGAGGAGTCGCAGAAGCGAAAAGACCTGGAGGCAGAAGGTTATTTTAATGTCGGGGATTGGCCATTTCTCTCATATTTTCTTGGCTTGGGGGCGATTCTTAGAGGATTCAAGAGAGGAATTCATTCATCAATAATAAGGTAAGCTAATCCCACTTATTATGAGTTAAATACATTGATTATATATAGATTTTAGCATGTGAATGGGTAGGAAATTGAGGGTTAGAGGAAGACCTAGAAAATTTGTGTTCTTGAATTTTGACCGCGATTTTGAGTATGGAATTAAGAGAAAATCATATATTTGAGTTCGTGAGTTCGTGGGTAAACTTTATCTTCGAGAAATTTCGGATTCCGGGCACGTGGGCCCAAGGGCATTTTTGTCAACTTTCCAATCGAATTTAGGAATTGTTATAAATTGGATTATAATGAGTACCTTAGCATATATTAATGGATTTGTATAACCGTTGGCTAGTTTTGGAGCATGGTGCATCAAGTAGAGTCTTGGGAAGGGCGTGTAATGCCGGTTATGGATCTTCGGAGCAAGGTGAGTCTCCTTTCTAATCTTGTGAGGGGGAATTTACCCCATAGGTGAGTTAATTGGTTATGTGCTACTATTTGTGGGGGCTACATACGCACGAGGTGACGAGAGTTCGTGCGTAGCTACTATTATGATATTGTCCGGGTAGTCTAGGACCCCAAAGCATGCTATACTTGGAATATTTGAAATCTTATGGACAGTCGAATTGCTTAAACCACATCAAAATAGTAAATGAATTTCCAACAAAGATCTAAACCTCACTTTCTTAATTGTTAAAAGAGAATTTGTTCTTCCTTAAATAATTTCCCCATATTGGCTTCTTGACTGAATGTCTCTGTGTGTTTATTTTGGAACGGGCCGAACGCCTCTTTAGATCAAATAGATGCATCTATAGGTGTGTCGTCGACCCTCGGCAAGTGCACAGTTTATTTCTTTTGGATAAGACCGTCGGCTCGGCATGACTGTGCATGATATATATATTGTTTGTTGTCTGAGACATTTAAATGTTGGTATTGCCTTTCATGGCTTGATATAACTGATAGGATGATTAAAATAAATCCTCGAAAATCCTTGATTTGTTGAGAAGGTGTTACCTGTTTCCTTGCTTTATGAGATATAAATGCTAGATAAATCCATGTTATCCTCACACCTTCACCATGTTATTATTGGACCTCTAGTAAGTGTCGAAGTTGACCATCTCGTCTCTACTTCTTCTGGATTAGGAGGGATACTCATTGAGTACACGTTGATTACGTACTCATACTACACTTCTGTGCATTTTTCTTGCACAGGTATATGTATCTCTAGCAGCCTACTGGGCGTAGTAGCGCCGATGATTCTGGGACTAGGTGAGCTGCATTGATCGAGGCGACTGCAGCTAGTATAGTTCCTTTCAGCATTTTTATTATTTATTCCCTGTCCACTGTATTTCGAACAGATGTTGTATTTTATTTACCTTATCAGTAGGTTCTCATGCACTTGTGACACTGGATTTTGGGATGGTTTTCGAAAGATTTGTACTAATCATTTATTATTTAATTTGAATTGAAGTAGATATTGTTTTAATTATGAAAAATGGAAGGAAAAATCCTAGATTTTTAAAGATATTAAAGGAGAATTTAATTGATGATTTAGTTGGCTTGTCGGAGAGAGGTGTCCGGCGCCACCACGACCCTTAGTGGATTTTGGGTCGTGACACCTACAGGCCAAGCACTACAGCAGCGTGCAGCCCGATATATATATATATATATATATATATATATATATATATATATATATATATATATATATATATATATATATATATATATATATATATATATACTGCGGCGTGCAGCCCGATCCATAAATATATAATTCTCACAACTAGGCCCTCGGCCTCTCTCAGTCATTAACCGTACAATCAAACCCTCGGTCTATCTCAGTTATCAATATCACAATCACTCGGACCGTCAATAAAACAGGGAACTCAGCCCAAACAGTTTTCACATTTTAAGAAGTAAAGTGATAAAACCATATTTAAATAATAAACAGGCAAAACATGACTGAGGATATGCTTTCAAAATAAATAGAGTGAGGAAAAATAGTAAAAATGCCCCTAAGGGTCTCAACAGGTCGACACAAGGCCCCAAACATGGCATACAACCCAAATTATCATATCAGTCTCTAAAATATGAAATATCATAAGATTTCAAATCAAATACACGACTTAAAAGTCATGTGGGACGGACCAAGTCACAATCCCTAACGGTGCACGACTCCACGCTCGTCATTTAGCGTGTGCGTCACCTCAAAGTAGCACAACAATGTAAAATTCAGGGTTTCAAACCCTCTAACAGATAACATAAGGATCACATAACTTCAGAACATTCTGCAGAAGGTAACCCACCTACTTTGCCTCAAACTAACATTTCTGTATACCTTCCACCGTCATAGACATTACGCAGTCGCTTGATCTCCCTGAGTCTGAACTCATACCGCAATATGAGATTTACCTCACACCCAGCTATGAAACATGAAAAGACTCTTCACACGCCCATAACTCAGAGCTATACCTCAAATCGAGATGAAGATTGAGTACCTAATATTTCTTGCTACCCCAAAGTAGACCCTTCTCGCCTCATTCGATTCACATGAACACATCTCGCAGTCACTTTACCCTCATCATGTAGCTATCCAGTCATTACCTCCCTTAATAGGGATACAACCGAACATATAAGTTCAAAAACACGTGCTCATACAATCAGCACCTCGGTGCTCAAGCTGCAGGAAAAACCCGACCTCAAGTCCTCCAGACTGTCCCAACATCAACGCACAAAAATCATATCTCGCCCCTTGATCAGGGAATTACAAGCCATTGATGCATATTTGATATTGAGCGCTCATGCGTGCGTACGAACGCGTGGAACAAATTCAAAGGGTTACACTCCAAGCTTAATCAAGGACGCACGATAAGAATTCAAGAATGTAAAGTTTTTCCTAAAGGTTCTGCAGCCGCCCAAGGATAAGTACATACGTCTCCGTACCGATCTGCGAGACTCTACTAAACCTGCTCATGGCTTGTGAGACCTATGTAACCTAGGCTCTGATACCAACTTGTCCCCACCCTAAACTCAGACCTGGTCGTGATGACGCCTCTCGTGAAGACAAGGCCAACTGACACAACACTCGTATTAACTCTTTAATCATTAAGAGTCATTTTTAAGCCTTTAATTAAAAAAAAATGTTTCATAATATAAGTCTAAATAAACAGTGCCAAAATAACCTACAAGCCCGACATCGGGATGTCACTAGTCATGAGCATCTACTACAACTGTCTAACCGCATCAAGACCAAAAACGTCGGGAAAATTCACAATTTATACATCAGGAAGAGTAAAGAGGGAGAAAACAGAGCCTCGATCGCCAGACAGGTACCTTGCTAACTCCGATGAAACTGCTACCAAGCTCAAAAATACCTGAATCTGCTCATAAGGCCCAAGGAGTAATGTGAGTACTCCAACCCAGTAAGTAGTAAAAGTAAATAAAGTCTGAGCAGTAAGAAATCACGTATACCACATCATGGCACCACAGATGAACCGCATGTTTTCAAAAATAGGATACAATCAAATCACTTCATTAAAATTCCATCTTCAGTAAAATCTTTTGGAAAATATCTTTCTAACCTTTCCTATAGAGGTTTAATGAAATATATATATATATATATATATATATATATAGTGAAAGTGATAAAAATCATAATCGACCCTCGGGCAAAGCATAGCTCGTATACAGCCCCTCGGCATAACAGAAATTCACAACCATTTCATAACTTAAAAGACTTCAGTTTGAATGAAAGTTATTTAAAATATTTGTTCAAAATTTTCAATAGAGGCTCGGTCTAAAGATGAGTGAAACCAGTAATTAAATCAACATATTTGATAGAAACTCACTTTAAGGAGGAGTGAAAAAGAAAACACTAAGTTCACAAACAGGCCCCTCAGGCAAAACATCACTCATATATATATATATATATATATCCCCTTGGGCAAGCCTCTCAGTCACTCATGACTCAACTTTTACCAATCAGTGTTCACACACCTAGCACCCACACTCAATAGGTACCATATAGTAACCGTTGTGGCGTGCAGCCCGATCCATATATATAGTCGACCGTGCTCACTGGGGGTGTGCAGACTTCGAAGGGGCTCCTAAGCGCTATAGCGGCGTGCAACCCGATCCAACATATCGCCGCAACGTGCAACCTGATCTATCTCTCTCTCTCTCTCTCTCTCTCTCTCTATATATATATATATATATATATATATATATATATATATATATATATATATATATATATATATATATATATATATATATTACTGTGGCATGCAACCCGATCCATAATATATAATCCTCACAATCAGGCCTTCGCTCTCTCTCAGTCATTAACCTCACAATCAGACCCTCGGTCTATCTCAGTCATCAACCTCACAATCACTCGGACCATTACTAAAACAGGGAACTCAGCCCAAATAATTTTTACAGTTTAAGAGGTAAAGTGATAAAATCAGATTTAAACAATAAATAGGTAAGACATGACTGAGTATATGCTTTCAAAATAAATAGAGTGAGGAAAAGTAGTAAAAATGCCCCTAAGGATCTCAACAGGTCGGCATAAGGCCCCAAATATGGTATACAACCCAAAATATCATATCAATCTCTAAAATATGGAATATCATAAGATTTCAAATCAACTACGCGACTTAACAGTCATACGGGACGGACCAAGTCACAATTCCCAACGGTGCACGACTCCACACTCGTCATCAAGTAGCACAAAGATGTGAAATTCAGGGGCAGCATTTACAATCATTACTTACTTCGATCCGGTCCAAACTCTAGCCCGCGGTGCCTTTGCCCGCACGAATCGACCTCAAATCTATCCAAATCCCACGCGAAAATAATTAAATTATATAAAAAATCTTAAAATTGGTCAAACCCAACCCCCGGGCCTATGACTCAAAATCCGATAAAAATATCAACACTAGAATCCTTATCCTTCCATGAGTTTATACAAATCAAATTTATCAAAATCCGACCTCAAATGGTCACTCAAATTCTTAAAATCCACTCTCCAATTTCAAGCCCTAATTTCCCAACTCTTCCTCTAATCTTCCACAAATTTTCATGATTAAACAATGAAAAAATCAACATAGACACAAGGTGTAAAGCCCAAGTATCTTACCTCTATGGAAACACTTGATCCCCTCTTGAAATCATAGCTTGGAGCTCCAAAATCGCACAAAAATGGTGAACAAATGACTGAAAATCATGAAGGAGCCTTTATATATATATTCTGCCCAGCATTTCCGCATCTACGGTCCCCATTGCGCATCTGCGGGGCCGCATCGCGCCAAAATGACCACTTCTGTGGATTTCACTTACCTCACCAAGACCCGCATCTGTGGTTGCTTCGCCACTTCTGTGGCATCGCAGATGTAGTTAACTAAGCTGTACCTGCAATCCTTCACGCACTTGCATCACTCTTCTACTTCTGTGGAGCTCGCACCTGCGGCCCCCAATCCACACGTGCAGATATGACAGGAGCAGCAACATCAGCTGCTATTTCTCAAGTTCAACCTTTCCGAAAACTATCCAAAATCATCCCGAGGCTCCTGGGAGCTCAACCAAAAGTACGGACAAGTGATATATAACCATCCAAACCTATACCAATCGTCGAAACACCTAAAACAATATCGAAACATCAAATTAACCGCTGATTCAAGCATAAGAATCACAAAAACTTCTGAATTCCAAATTCGATCAAAAAGTCTATCAAACTTCGTCCGAATTAGGGTTGTGTATTCGAGTCGGTTTATCGATAAATCGAATAGATTATTTGTTATCGGTTTATCGATTTCGAAATTTTTCTTATCGATTTATCGATTTCGATTTCGATTTTGTCCTCTTCGGTTATCGGTTTATCGATAAACCGATAAGGTATACTAAAAATACAAATATACCCTTATTCTATAATACCTTTCTTTACCTATCTCCCTGATCCTATTATTTTCTCTACCCTTATTCTTCACTCTTTAGCGCCACTTTTGGTCCTTCTTTCACGGGTACATGAAAATCTCACTTACCTGCTCTCTTTTCAGTGATTTGATTATCTTTTTGTTCGGTTTCCCTCATGCTTGCTATATAATTTCTGCCTCCACTTTTATTTTTCAGAAAACGTGTCCTGTTGGATCTTGAACTAGCTTCAGATTCCAACTAATAACGAACATCCAAAAAAGATAATTCAAGTTAGATGCCTGCAATTTTCATCTAATGTGATCCAAAAAGTTATAGTAACTCTACAATTCAAGCTCTGTTATCATCAGCTGGTTTATAATAGTACTCAGCTAAAATTGGTAAGGGTTAAACATCTCACAATAGTATTATATTATAAGAAATGAAAAAGGATAATGATGAAAAGGCCTAATCATGTTCCAAGAAGGCAAGAACTACAGATGTATAGTAATAATTAGTATGTCAAAAAGAAGTTTGCCCACTTTATATTCTTTCTTGGCGTGCTATTGCTCTTTCTATCCCAAGTATGTCAAAAAGAACTTTTTTGCTTTTACTTCCTCACCATGTTCATATGCCTCACTTCTTTCACTTTATATAAATATAAATGTAGAAAGAGTCACCCACTGGGTGTGGCCACAGAATTCGCTCATCCAGGTAATCCACAGTCCCTCTGTTATTGTATCTATGCTGGCACTTCAGTACAAACTACAAGTGTTTGTGAGTTGTGACTTTTCTTTTTAACGGGTATTACATTTTAACATACAGACAATTGACCAGTTCTTTTTTGCTGTTATTGATATTTCCTGGATTTGCAGCCATAATTTTTAGGTCAAGCGCGAGGAGTGCTGACTTCGTCTTGATTTGCTTCATTCAACTCGCTTAAGACTGTAAGTTACATACTTCATTTATTTCACATGGCTGAAAGTGATAAAATTGATCAAGTGGTTGATGAAAGTAGAGGTTCTTATTTAGGCGTGTTTATAGCGATATACTTTCTGTGGAATCCCGAAAATTTTCTTATTGGTATAATCGATAAGCCTCAAAAATAAATAAATCGAAATCGAAAAAATCAAAACCTTATTAAAACGATAACGATAAACATATGTACAAATTGATAATCGATAAGGGTCAAAATCGAATCGGTAAATCGAATGCATACCCCTAGTACGAATGACCTGAAATTTTTCACACTCGTTACAAATGACACAATGGAGCTACTGCAACTTCTAGAATTCCATTCCAACCCCTATATCAAAATCTCACCTATCAACCGGAAAAAACCAAAATCTCAATTTCGTCAATTCGAGCCTAAACCTTCCACGGACTTCCAAAATGCATTTCGATCATGCTCCTAAGTCCCAAATCACCTGACGGAGCTAAGCAAATCATAAAAATTCTGATCCGAGATTATATACAAATAAGTCAAATCTTGGTCAGACCTTTCAAATTTTAAGCTTCAAACTGAGAACTGTTCTTCCAAATTCATTACGATTGCCCTAAAAATCAAAATCAATGATTTACATAAGTCATAATACATCACACGGGGCTAGTCATTCCCAAGAACTAGTGAGCAAAGTGCAAAAGCTCAAAACCACCGATCAGGTCGTTACAAGAGTATAAAAACTTAGCTCATGTAAGAATAGTGGTAAAAATGTAAAAGATAGAACGATACCATAATTGCAGAGCAAATATTCGTTGTTTCAAAATTGAAACTTGATTTTATGGAAGGTAATTCATAATACCCGTCAAATCAATATTGAAAAGCTGGAACCAACCTGGGAATGACCCCATTGAATTTTAGCTATAACCGGTAAAGGGACATATCAACTAAAAAATCAATATGGAGTAAAATTACCAATTAGCTAGAATGAAACTCACCTTAATGGTATTACTACTGAAGATCCTTGACGATACTGAAAGTATGCACTGCACTCTTTTTTCTTCGTCTAATTTTTATCCCAAATGGGATTTTCTAGCAAGGTTTTTAATAGCAATGTAAAACGTATTCCGAAAGAAGGATCATCGATAGCAACAAGAACTCCAATATTCGAATTCTCATATTTTGTAGCTGAACACTAGGGGAGCTATTGTTTAATAGAAAACCAAAAGCGTTAAATAGAACTAAGGACGGCTAGAACCGACAATTACTTCTTGAACTTTAAAAGTTCAGTTGCTATGAAAGGCCTCGAGTCAGGACCATAGACTGTATGACAAGCTTCGTAGAAACAAGTTGTATAAGTTAGCTACATGTATTGGTAGCTTTATTTACTTAAGCGAATTTACAATTTTTTTGGCTTATGTAAACGTGCTTTTGAAATAGAAGGAATAAATAAAAGTCTTTTTGTTTTTATCTTATTTTTGTTCCAATTGACATGACTTGTTACTTTTCATTTGAATGTTACTTAAACTTCATATGCAAGTGCCGGATGAACAGGGGACGTCTGCTTCAAGAGCATCGAAAACATAAGGGCCATCTCTTTTGAAATTCTCATAATTAAAGGGTAAAAACTAGAAGTATTAATGCCCGATATTAATGTTAACCGGATGTAAAAATTCTCGAACTTTATCAATGGAAGACTAAAAAGATGTCTTTTGCAGATGGAGTAAAAATATCTTTATTTAAAACATGCCAAACCCAAGAGAGGTTCCGGCATAATTACAAATAAATATATATATATATATATATATATATATATATATATATATATATATATATATATATATTACATTATTTTGTTTTGTTAGCAGAGTGCGAATGAGAAGTCTTCACTACATCTTTCAAAGATGAAGGTTGCTCAGCATCAGGTTTTGCACTTTCGCCCTTATTTTCATCATCATCTTCATCTTCATCTTCTTCCTTGGTCCCCGATGACTCAAAGCCAGTGCTCGAGGAACTTGACGCAGTAGCGAGCAAGAATGTTCTCAAAAGCAGTCATCTCCAAGTCAAGGGCTTCATCTATATTTGGAGTGACTTCTTTGGCATCTTCTAAGGTTTCCCTCCTCATGCGATAAACTTCATGAGTTTTCTCAAGCAAGAAAGAATCTTTCTAATCTCAGAGCTTGGCTGGGAGCTTTTGGACTTTTGACTACAACCGCTCTTGTAATTGTTGATTAAGCATTCATCAGAGAGACCATCCATTTTTCTCCAGTCCTTATCCAAAGTCAAAGGCTTCAAATAGTTGGATACTTCCATCGTCTTGTAAAACACATATCATTCATCCAAAATCAAAAATGTAACACTGCGTTTACCGTTAAGTTTCCGAACAGATACCGGGAATGCATTTTCTATGTTCCTTAGATCGGGTGACCGGAGGGAATGCACATCTTCCTCTTGTTCGATTGGGTTCGGTTGCGAGGCAGGAGTTAGTGATACATGGGATGGAGATGGAGTATAAGTTGAAGGAGCATCGAAAGCATAACTCTTCTAATCGTTGACAACAGCTGAATCCCGAAAGTTGGATCCAACACCAAGTCAAACTCAATAAAGAGTCCTTCTATATCCTCTGGTTGAACTAATGGAGTTCGTCCTTTTTTGTTCTTTAAAGAGAAACCGCTTCATTATCGTCCTCGATTTCTTCTTCATCAAGGATGGTTGTGGCCGGTCCTTTTAGGATTTCTTCTGTTATTGGAGGCCTCTCTTGAGCCTCAACCTTGGAGGTATGCTTTCTCATTAGTTTTTCCCATTAGGTTAGGGACTCAGGGAATATTATCCTTCACCAAAAGCAAGAGCGGCATCACGAATCTTCTTTCGGTTAAGGGCTTCTTGAATCTGTTGTTGAGCTACAATCGAGTTATATGAGACCACGACGATGAGACAGGCAGAAGAACCTTTCGGAAGGCCTATATGTTGTTGAAAGAAGTCAAAAATTTTATTCTGCATAGAGTTGAATATTAAGAAAGGAAAGAGAAAGTTTTACTCGCCATGGATCTTGCCCTTCCAATTGAATCTGATTAAAATTTCTTTCCACTTACGGGGTTCCAATGTGGAAATATATAGAATTTTTTGAAACCATTAAGTTACGTTTCAACTGTTGTAGGAACTCAACAGGTGGCTGAAATAAGAGAAAAGAAAGTTTAGTAAGCGGAGGAATTCCTTTAATTAAGGGAAGAAGGATATTAAGAAAGCTTACGAGTGTAGTTCCAAGATTCGGGAATAGGAGATGCTGACGCCGGTAAAATGTCACCTGAAGCAAAGACAACAAACCTTTTCATCATCAAAACTAGTGACAATGACATGGTGACCACGTTTGTTAAGTTTAATCATGCCTCCATGGAAATCTGAGGGGCGTAGAGGTTGATCATATGAGCAAAAGAAAAGGTTTCACCGTCCCAGGAACATAGAAACCAAAGACAAGCCACTATTCGCCAAATTGACAATCCTACTTGAGCTAAACAAACTCAGTAGTTCCGAAAAACTCCAAGATGATGGGATCTATTTTCTTGCCAAACTAAAGATAAAAGGTACCTATAAACGTATATGTACCTTAGTTTGTTGAAAGTAATCCTTTCCATTTCACTAGGGGCTAAAACCTCAATATTGCTCCATCCACGATCCTCTTTTACAATAGGAATACTAGCTGAGCGAATAAAAGAGACATCTACCAACAACTCTATTTTTGTCATTTTCGGGGTTAGAGGACTCCTTTTGAACATGGAGATCCGTTTTGCAACATAATTGAGAAGGGATGATCATGTTAGTATAGGGAGGACAAGCGTCACGTTTTTAGACTTGTTCTTCTTGGATGGGCAGCCATCGATGTAAGTGCCCGTGTAACTGAAGGAAGAAATAGTAGAAGACATGGTGGCAGAAAGCATGAATTTGGAAGTTTTACTGATATAGGGGGAGTTGCAGAAAAACTTTAAGAAAACTCGAAGATGGAAGTTTGTAAAAGTGAAAGATAAAAGTGAAAAAAAAGGATATGTTTATATGTGGCAGAATGCAAGGCCATCATTAGTTAGGTAACATGCAAAAATACTTATTGAATCACAGAACATCACAGAACAACACATGTTCGACTCATTAAATACAAAAAGGTATGTGTGTCCTTTTAAGTATCAGAAACCGTTCAAGAACTTCCTCCTAAGAAAAGTGGGTCTAATCTACTTCCTAGTCACTTCAAGTTTACTCACCATAATGTATGGTGACTATCTATATAAAGTAACATTAGCATATCATAGGTGGATGTTCGTCAAGTGAACGCGTAGAAGTATAGATACGTAGGAGATGAGCCAGAAAATAAATGACATCGGATTGAAACATGTGGCTGGTGTTGCATGAGTCCAGATGTCATCAAGACTAGAGAGAAGAATCTGAAAACAAGATATCGGTTGAAGAAGGCAACACTAAGGGAGCAACTATTATAGAGAATCTTAGTATTTACACTCAACTATTATGCGGTTATCAAGATGGTATTTATTCACTTTAAAGAGGAACTTGATAAGATCCCTAATTTAGCATTCATGGAAGGACACGAAATACACGTATGAAAAAAGGTTAATATTACTTTCTGTTAACTTCATCTTATTAAGTTCTTTGTTCTTGATAATATTTTTGCTTTGGAAGAAGTTCAGTTCAAGGCCCATGCTCGTATTTTCTTCATTTATTCTTTATTTGTTTAATTTTTTTCTTCATTGTTTTATATTTATGTATCAATTTAATTTACGTGTCTATAAACCATGTTAAAAATTTAACTGTACCATTTTCGGGTAAAAAGAATACTAGTCATGTCCCCTTGGATTGCAAGAGGGTTCTCTCCTCAAAGCTCCTTGATGTTTTAAATACACTTTTGTTGATAAGTTTCCTACACACACATCAACTGCTTTCTTATGCTAAGTAAAATCTCAATTCTTTTTTATACAATGCCTCACCCGTAGTTTTCTTTCTCTCTTCTCTCAGTTTGTTAAATAATAAATCAAACTGGATTACAATATTTGCTAAGAGTAGAACAAAGAGCTTGAAGTTGGTCATATGAAAGTATGTTTCATTCTTCCTGGACTTCGAATATATATATATATATATATAGCTTCAGCGAGGATCTGTTTGTGGATCTTGGTTGATGAAGATATTGAGCGATTGAAAACCCAAAGGAATTAATCCTTAGAATGAATATTGGTAGGCTATTCTTTTCCAATAATAAGTGTAGAGATTTACAAAATATGTTCCTTGATACATGCTTGAGGATTGACTGTTTTTCTTTTGAAGGCTTGATTGATAACTCGCGCGGATCTCCATACTCGACTGATCTCTTGTGCGGATCTCCTTTCTGATTCTTTTTTCTTTATTCTTGGAGTAGATTTAGGATCTTCTTGCTGATTAACCGCTGCTTAAATCTTTTTCTTATACCCTCAAATCTGCTGATTATATTTTCCTTCATTAAGTGCCTTGGACTGCAACCTTTTTATTGATCTTTTATGATCAACGATGATATCTTTTTCCTTCCTTTTTCACTTTGCTTCTCGTATTGAGTCTTTCTTCATTTTGGTTGTTGTAAGAAAGATAATGTTATTTTCTTCATAGATCTGATAGTAGGCTATAATTGCGTATTTTAATCGGTTATTGCACTCTAATTCGCTGCACTTTACTTGTGTTGAGCTTTATTTGGTAGTGTTTTGCACTTATTGTGTGTTTTATGGCTTGTAGGAGTAATTCCAAGCTACGTAGATGCCGTTGAACTAATTCAAGCTATTTGGAGCTTTGAAGTCTGAATAAAAGCCTAAGGGATTAAGGTGGGATCGTGTTCGGGGGTCGAGGACCAAGTCTAGACGTCAAAATGCAAGATTTGAGCCATACTTTGAGAAGTTTACATTAGTGCGACACAGGGTGCGAGGCATATTGCAACACATCAGTATATTTTTGCTACCTTTTGAATTGTTGAGCTTCCTGAAGATTTCCACTAGCGCGTGGCATGGCGCGTCGCCCCATGTGGCACGCCTGTGTATTTTTTCCATAGTTATTTTCCTATTTCGGCTAGGAATGGGTGATTTCGTCTGGGCCCAACCTTACTTGGTATAAATATATGAAAAAATGTTGTTTTCTTGACTTTGAACATACTTTTGACCTAAGGAAGCTAAGGAGGAGTTGGAAAAACACAAGCACAAGGATTTCATCATTCCTTCTTCACTCATGACCCGAGTTTGGATCGTTTCATGTTTTCCTATACTTTAAATATATTTGTGATGAATTGCTCCATATATATGGAGTAGTACCCTTTAGGGTTTGATGGATTTGGTGTATTGATGATTGTTTCTGGATTATAACTCTAGTTTTATGTATTGAAGCATTTCTGGATGATTTAATTGTTGCATCTTATTCACTTGTTCATGTAATCGAGAAATGCATAACTTATGATATCTTTGCATTATATTGTTGGTTGAGTCGTTAATTCTTCTAAGTAATCAAAAGAGGCTAGTTAAATCAATGATTAAACCTAGTTAGGAGAATAATCAAAAGAGGTTTTCCTAAAGACCAACCCATTATGCATTCTTGCATATCTTCACGTGCTTAAATTGGTTCATATTGTGAGGTTAAAACTTAATCGAGAGAGGAGTTGTTGCTGAACGTTTGAACTAATAATTGAGTGAATTCAAGAGACTCACTTGAAAAAGTGAATTATCTAGAGTTAGATCCCGAACAATTATCTTGCACCTATCCTACCTAACCCTTATCTTCTCCCACTGATAACTTTCTTTGCTTATTTCTTGTCTCGATAGTCATTAGTCAATAGCTTTAGATTCTTAGTTAATTTTAGATACTAATCATATAAATATCGATTGTTCATTCTCTTGGATCGCAATCAAGCTAGGAACTAAGAAAATACTGTTTAACTCCAATCCCTATGGATACGATATTATCTTTGACCGGCGAGCATAATTTAAGTGTGTGTTTCAAGCTCGTCAAACTCGGGTCTCAAGAGAGGAATGAATGATGAATTCCTTGTGCTTGTGTTCTTCCAACTCCTCCTTAGCCTCCTTAGGTCGAATATGTGTCAAAAGTCAATAGCTTTAAATTCTTAGTTAATTTTAGTATTAATCACATCAAGCAACAGTCGATCATCTTCGATAGCAATCAAGCTATAAACTACAAGAATATTATTTAACTTCAATCCTTGCGGATACCATATTATACTATACTACTATATTTGATGAGCAAGTATAATTTTAAGTAGTATTTTGTGCTCGTTAAATGTTGGCGCATTTGCCGGGTATTGGTAATCAATAGTATTCAAACTAGTTTTTGATGCTAATTCAGGAATTAGGTTTTAGCTTTTTTTCTTTTTTTTTTTCCTTTTCTATTTTATTTTCTTTATTAGTTACCTTCTTTTCAAGATTTGTTTTGTAGTTCCTAGCAAGTCGGAGAAGATACTGTAGATATTAAACTCTAAATGATGTGAAGATGGAGTACATCCATCCTAAGAAAATAGTTGAAGAGTTAGCAGCTGGACATTATCAACGATCTGCTATGCGTTTTAAATACGGTTGAAATCATCTATGGGTTGACTGTCAAGCAGGTATGTATTCTTCCTACGATTCGTATTTTGGACAGTCTCACTCTGTTTCTAGTCCGTACAGGTACGAGGATGCATATGGGCACAATTTTGAGTCTGGTTGGGATAAATACCCTTATTATGACTGGAATGAAAGCAAAGCGAGACAAACACCTCAAGATGAGAATGGTAGTTTAGAAGCGCTTATGCCTAGTTTCGTGAATAGTGTTGAAGAAAGGTTTATGCAAAGTGACGAAGCCATTCAGAACCTAACAATGCAAGTGAGTTGAATAGTAAGTATACTTTCAGAAAGCTCATGGCATTGTGATAGGGAATACGTGGAGGAGATACCATGCGAGAATAAGCCTACCTAAGAGAATGAGTCTACCCAAGAGGATGAGCGTCTACAGAGGGAGATATGCATGATACAAGAGGACTCTGATTCAACTGAGATGGTAAAAAATAAGGCTTTGGTTGAATATGAAGCGATGGAAAAAGAGTTCAAACCCCCATCCACTATGACGACCCAAGCCGTCACCTTATGTGTTACCGCCCCATTTTCCCTATTTTATGCTTCTTCATGTTTCGTTATCAGTATTTGGTGTGTTAGAGTTGATTTGGATTGATTTTGGTAGAAAATGAGACACTTCGTCTCTTTAAGGAAGGCTTGGTTTGGAAAAGTCAATCGGAGGTTGACTCATGAGTTATAGGGCTTAGATGTGATTTTCGGTGATTCGGTTAGCTTCAGGGGATGATTTGTGACTTAGGAGTGTGATCGGAATGGATTTTGGAGGTCCGGTGTAGAATTAGGCTTGAATTGGCGAAGTTAGCATTTCGGCAATTTCCGGTTGATAGGTGAGATTTTGATCTGAGGGTCGGAATGAAATTTCGAGAGTTGTAGTAGTTTCGTTAGGTGATTTGGGATGTGTGTGTAGAATTTCAGATGATTCGGAGATAGTTTAGTTGGGTTTTTTATCGACCGCGAGTTTCGGAAGAATTTGAAGAACTTCGGCTTGAATTCGATGTAATTTGATGATTTTGGTGTTAGTTGAGGTGTTTTGATGATTGGAGCAAGTTTGAATAATGTTTTAAGATGTGTTGGTACTTTTGATTGAGGTCCCGGGGGCCTCGGGGTGATTTCGGATGGCTAACGGGATAAAATTTAGAGTTTAAGGACTGCTAAAGGGTCTGGTATCTGGTGTTTTCGCTTCTGCGGAAATGGACAGTAGAAGCGGTTCCGTAGAAGTGAAGGTCTAGTCGCAGAAGCGAAAGGTGGAGCCTGGTGAGTTTCCGCAGAAATAGACATGTGGACCGCAGAAGCGGTCTCGCTTATGCGAGTAATGGACTGCAGAAGCGGTTATGGGCAAAATGAGAGAAATCGCAGAAGCGGAAGTCGCAAAAGCGACATTTTTATTGCGGAAGCGGAAATAGGCCTGGGCAGAAGCGTTTTATAATAATATTTCAACCGCGAGCTAAGGGTATTTTACTTCATTGTTGAACATCGTGGGAGCTTTTCGGGAGCAATTGAAGAGGGTTTTGACTGGGATTAATTGAAGGTAAGTTTTATCAGTTAAAAACATGTTTATTATGTGAAATTAAGCCTAAAATTGATGAACTATGGCTTGAGTTTTTTATATTTCAAATTGGGATTTGATGAGTTATTTGAGCTCGGATTTGAGAGTTCTTGGTATGTATGAACTCGTGAGGAGATGAGGAATCCATTGAGGTTAAATTTTTTGATTTTCGAGAAGTGGGCCTGGGGCTCGGGTTTTGCAAATTTCGAGATTCTTGCTATTTTTCGATTGTCTTCGATTGGGTATTGTTCCCTTAGCATATTGTGAGGTATTCACTTTGATTTTGGTTAGATTCGACGAGTGTGGAGGCTGATTTGAGGGGCAAAGGCATCACGAGCTAGAGATTTTACCGATTCGAGGTGAGCAATGATTGTAAATGATATTTTGAGGGTTTGAAACCCCGGACTTGCGCATCATAGTGCTGTATTGAGGTGACTTGCATGCCAGATAGCGAGCGTGAGGTAGAGCACCGTTAGGGATTGTGACTCGGTCCATCCCGATTGATGAATTTA
Organism: Nicotiana glauca; assembly: GCA_026770625.1. Lineage (NCBI taxonomy): Eukaryota > Viridiplantae > Streptophyta > Magnoliopsida > Solanales > Solanaceae > Nicotiana > Nicotiana glauca. The sequence goes on along the minus strand of MU684849.1, from coordinate 40,664 downwards.
CTGCGTATGTGACTGAAATTACTTGTTATCATCATAATTTGGATTGATTGCCATATTTGGGCTTCGTGCCAATTATTTGAAACCTTCGGGGATTGTTGTTGATAATTCCTCCCTGATTTAATTATGTATTTGAACTCACCCATGTATTTTCCCATTGTTTTAAAAACTTAGCCAAGTTATTATGCCTTAAATACTCGAAATAATATCTCCATAAGAATTTTTTGGGCTGAGCATCATACTTTATTGTTGCCCGAGTGGCTTACGTGATTTTTGTTGACTAAGTAAGGCCGAGGGACTGTATTGTGAGGATACTTATGGATCGGGCTGCATGCCGCAGCGGTACTATATTGATATTGAGGCTGAGAGCCTGATTGATGCCACAAGATGGCTTGATATTGCGCTTGGGCTGTAGGAGCCCCTCCGGAGTCTGTACACACCCTCAGTAAGTGTCGTCGACGTTAAATGGATCGGGCTGCACGCCGCAGCGGTATATAGATCGGGCTGCACGCCGCAGCGGTACCAGTACTGTTTGTTGTGTTTATCTTATTTCATTTGCCCGCTATTATATGCTGTCATGCTTCTTCTTGCAATATTCACCTATTGTTCTGGTATTATCTGATAACCGAGTGTGGTGCCTGGGAGGCAGACTTCTGTGCTTATCTGCACTATTTATTTTTGCATTCATTTGCATAACTGTTGAAAAAGTTATTTTCGAAAGAGGTTTTTAAACTGAGCTAAGTTATTTCTAAAGGTTTTATGGCTTCACTGCTTTCTCCCAAAGGGGTTTTTCACTGCTCATGTATAGCATGATGGTTTGCTTTACGCAAATTCTCACTGCTCAGTTGTTATTTATTTTTATTACTCACTGAGTTGGAGTACTCACTTTACTCCCTGTACCTCGCGTGCAGTTGCAGGTATTTATTCATCCGGTAGCGGGTATTGGCTGCATGGAGGCAGAGTTGTAGAGGTTTTAGCGAGGTGACTGCCAGCGTTCGCAACACCATTGTCTTTCTATGTTACTCATTACTCTTGTTCAATGTACTTCTTGTCTGTAAAGTGAAAATTTCATTCTTATAGATGCTCGTGACTTGTGACACCCCGATTAGGGCTGTGTTGGGTTGTAAATCTGTTAATTAATATTAGTAAGTCGTATCTTGCCGTTCATTTGTGTTTAACTATTTTGAAAGAGTCGAGTTGGGTTAGTTGGCTGGCCTTATCTTCATGAGAGGCGCCATCACGACCAGTGCGGGGCTTCGGTCGTGACATCCACCTTTCCACATCCACAACATTTAGTATAAAAGAATGAGAAACAAATGGTCTTGTACATACCAGAGAAATATTCACTTGACCTTTTGCCTTTATTTTCTTATTCTAACCTTGATCATATGGACTTTATTTTTGGGGACTTACATGAATATGTATGGATTGATCCTATGAAAGAATGCAGAAACAAGTTTAGGATGATCACGAAAGAGAAATTCACCTCTCAAGATGAGGACAAAAAAGAAGAAGAAAATAGCGGGTCTTGCAGGTATCCTCAGAATAATTGGGCTTAATGAGCTCCATAGAGAATTCCAAGGAGCGAAAATGAGGAATGAACTTAGAATTAGGGATGGAGTTCATACATTCTCGAAAAAGAAAAAAGTTCAAGGAAGTTTCCTTTATCTTATGCTTGTTAATTGTATGCCACGGGGACATGCCACAACTTAAAGTGTGGGGTGACGGATATTTGTATGTATGTATATTAGTTTTCTTGTTGTAAAATCTAACTAATTACAAAATAAATGCACATTTTGAAAAAAAACTTCTTGAACTTCTATATTATGTTCTTTAGCAATAATAACTAAGTATTATTATCTATTTAATTTTTTGGCTGAAAGTTGTAGAGGTAATATATGAAGGAGTGGTATAAGTTGTACATACAAGTAAAGTCAATCTTTTTCATATTATCAATATAATTTAATATTACTAGTTTCTATGAACGTGCTTGCACCATAATAATTGCACGTTGATGTTTGATCATTAAAATTTTTGAGAAAACAAAAAATTCAAGTTCTAATATTGCTCGTCTTTCTTATTTCAATAATATTATTATTTCAAAGATAAGAATATGAAGTCAAAAATATGTAGTAACATTAGCAAGACACGTAGACTGTCAATCATTTATTTATATATATTAAGGAACCAAGAATTAAGTTTACTTAGAATGTTATCTATATGAACTCATGTGAAAGAAAATTAAATAATCTTCGAATATTATTACACTTATATAATATTTAAATTTAAAATGGTTCGACATCATCATCTGAACCTGTGAATGATATATGTACTTATAATATAGAAAACAAGTAATGTAGTCGTACCTTGTAACGACCCGAACTGTCGTTTTGAGTACTAGTGCTCCGTTCAGCAGTCAGAGGCCATGAATAGCTTCATTTCAGGTATTATGACTTGAACGCATGGTCGGAATTGAATTTCGGGAAGTTCAGAGTTGATTGGGGAAGAGAATTCATATTTCGGAAGCTTAAAGTTGAAAGAATAAACTAGGATTGGAATTTTGAGTAAACGATCTCGGAATCGGGATCTTAAAGTTCCAATAGGTTCGTATGATGATTTCGAACTTGGGCGTATGCCCGGATTGGATTTTGGATAACCGGGAGCGTTTTGGCGCCTATTGTGGAAGTTAGCATTTTGGAAGAAATTTTATAAGTTTGGTTTGAAGTGCATTTCAGTGTTATCAATTTCCATTTGGGATTTCGAGACTATAAATAGCTCCGTATAGTGATTTTGGAGTTGGGAGCATGATCGAAAGTGAATTCGGAGGTCCGTAGGTCATTTTGAAGCCATTTGGCTAAAGATAGAAAATTGAAGGTTTTTGAGAAGTTTGATCGGAAGTGGACTTTTTGATATCGGGATCGGAATCCAATTCCGAAAGTTGGAGTAGGTCCGTAATGTCGAATATGATTTGTGTGTAAAATTTGAGGTCAATCGGACGTGATTTGATAGGTTTAAGCATCGAAAGTAGAAGTTGAAAGTTTTAAAGTTCATAAGCTTGGATTGGAGGTTGATTCATGATTTTTGCATTGTTCAATGTGATTTGAGGCCTCGAGCAAGTTCGTAACGTGTTTTGAGATTGGTTGGTAGGTTTGGTTGAGGTCCCGTGGGCCTCGGGTGGATTCCAGGTGGTTAACGGATCAAATTTGGAAGTTGAAGAATAGCTGAAGTAATCTGGTTGCTGGTATTTTCGCTTCTGCGGTGGAGTGACTGCAGATGCGGTCAAGGTTCTGCAGAAGCAGGACCACATCTACAGAAAAGAAGTTGCAGAAGCGGAAGAATGCATTATGGAGGGGATCGCAGATGCGGTCAAAGTTCCGCAGAAGCGGGACCGCATCCGCGGAAGGAGCATCGCAGAAGCGAGAAAGGGCAGCTTGGAAAGGAGCCGCAGAAGAGGCATTTTTATCGTATAAGCGGAACCGCTGATGCGGTATGGCTTCCGCAGAAGCGGAAGTACCTGGAGGCAGCAAGGTTGTTTTAAATCGTGGGTTGAGTTCATTTCTCTCATTTTTCATGGCTTGGGGAGATTTTGGGGAGCTTCAAGAGGAGATTTTCATCATCAATAATTGAGGTAAGTTATCCCCACCTATTTTGAGTTAAATACATCAATTTTGTGTGGATTTGGGCATGAAAATTAGCATAAAAAATGAGGTTTTGGTGGAAAACCTAGAAAATTATATTCTTGGAATTTAGCCACGATTTTGGGTATGGAATTTAGTAAAAAATTATATATTTGAGTTCCTAAGGTCATGGGTAATCTTTATCTTCAAAAAATTTTGGATTCCGGGCACGTGGGCCCGAGGGCGTTTTGGTCAAATTTTCGATCTGAGTTGGGAATTGCTATAAATTAGATTGTAATGAATAATTGAGCATATATTAATGGATTTTCATGACCGTTGGCTAGTTTTGGAGCGTGATGCATCAAGTAGAGTCTTCGGAAGGGCGGGAAATGCCGGTTTTGAGTCTTCGGAGCGAGGTGAGTATCCTTTCTAATCTTGTGAGGGAAATTTACCCTATAGGTGAGTTAAATTGGCTATGTGCTCCTAGTTGTGGGGGCTACGTACGCACGAGGTGATGAGAGTCCGTCCGTAGCTACTATTATGCTATTGTCCGGGTAGTCTAGGACACAAAATCATGTTATATTTGGATTAATTGTGAACCCACTGATGGCTTGAATTGCTTAAATCACATTAAATTTATAAATGGATTTCTAAAAAAGACTTAAGCTTCGTTTTCTCAAATTATTTAAAGAAAGTTGGCCTTTCTTGAATAATTGCTCCATATTGACTTCTTGACTGATTGTCTATCTGTGTGTGTTTATTTTGAAACGGGCCGAACGCCTCAGCAGATTAATAGATGCATCTATAGGTGCGCCGTCGACCCTCGGCAAGTGCACATTTATTTATGTTGGATCGGGCCGTTGCCTCGGTGTGATTTCGCATGTTTTGTTGCTGCCAGAACTTAATTAAGTTATTATTGCCTTTTTGTGGCTTAAAAATATTTGGATTATATTTAAAAGAAATTCTGGAAATTTTCCTACGAAAGAAATTACGTGTTCACTTGTTTCCTCTATCAGGATTAAAAATATGCTTACAAAATAAATCCACTGTTTAATATATATTTATTAAGGATGAATCATTATTGGACCATTAGAGAGCATCAAAGTTGACCACCTCGTCTCTATCCCTTCGGGATAAGGCGGGATACTCACTGAGTACACGTTGATTACGTACTCATACTACACTTCTGTGCATTTTTGTTGCACAGGTATATATACCTCTAGCAGCCTACGAGGCATAACAGTGCGGATGATTTTGGGACTAGGTGAGCTGCATTGTTCGAGGCGACCCACAGCTAGTGTAGTTCCTTTCAGCATTTTATATCTTATTCCATGTCCATTGTATTTCGGACAGGTGTTGTATTTTATTTTCCTTATCAGTAGTTGCTCATGCACTTGTGACACCGAGTTATGGGGATGTAATTGGATTTATTCAGAAATTTTGAAAGTTGATTTAATATTTCCTTATTTATTTGGAGGAATATACTGAGTATTGTTTTAATCATAATACAAAAGTGTTTTCGAAATTATTAAAAATAAGAATGTAATTAAGCATTTTAGTTGGCTGGTCTGACAGCGGTGTATGGCGCCACCACGACCCTTAGTGGATTTTGGGTTGTGACAATATGGTATCAGAGCACTAGGTTCCCGTCGGTCTCACGAGTCATGAGAAAGTCTAGTAAAGTCTTATAGATCTGTACGGAGACGTCTGTACTTATCCTCGGGAGGCTGCAGAGCTGTTAGGAGTACTTTCCTTCTTTGTTTCCTTATCGTGTGGTTCGATTCCTTTGAGGCTTATGCCTTTGATTCCTTCCCACTCAATCTTACGCGACGCGAGCGCTTGTTATAAATCAAAAATTGAAGGAATGCAATGGCACAACAAATATGGTGCGAGATAATTTTCCCGGTATAGTTGATTGGACTATTGTAGTCACATTACGGAGGGATATTATATTGTTTCAGCTCAATAACAGAACTTCTAAGAGCCTTGAGGCTAGGCATAGGTTGCCATAACGCTTATGAGCGATTATTTTGCAGTGTCGTTATGATGGTAGGATGTTGCCCACATGTTGGGGCAGTGAATGAATTGAAGGGAGGTTTGCTCAGTGTGTAATCAAGGGATTCAGTATTTTATTACTGGCGGGGGATAGTCAACGAACCGAGGATGGTCAGGAATGGACTGGTGGAAGTAATGAAACGTGGTAATTGCAAGCGTGGTGGAGTTCTCCTCTACATTGGAGTGTTGTTGTCCTAATTGGACGTACTAAGTTTCTCGATGTTATAATCTACTACAATTCGTCTTTATGGCAGGATATTGTGAAATAGTATTGGAGTTACGACTGTCAGATATCGCATGGTGTGGTTGTTTAGGATTGAATCAGTATTTTAAATGTTGACGGTTCGAGAAAGACGACCTTCGAAAAAGTTTAAAGTCAATAACAAATTGTGGATTCAAGTTCCAGGAAGATACATTTTATTAAGGCAACAACAAAGCAGCAAAAGATGAGAAAACAAGTGGGAAGTGTCAGGCGGAGTTTTGAACTTCTAAAGGGCCAGGTATAAAAAAGCGTAGGTTGAGCAGCTGATTAAAAGAGCGAGTTTGCCCAAAGTGGGAGAGTGGCGGAGCTGTATAGCGCTTAGTAGTAGGATGACTACGCGCCTAAGGAGAGTTGGAATGATCTGGGATTTTAGCGAGGGGCAACTGAAGTCTGTAGGTTTAATTCGAAGCATGGGTTGTTATGCGGCAGGAGATTTGGTATGATGGAAAGGAGCTGCTTGAAATGAAGAAGGATGCAGCATAACTCGGAATTTGAAAGGTGTTGCCGAACATTTAATTAATGTCCACAAGGGATAAATGCACCGGCGTAGCTAGAAAGTGAGCTTGGACTTAGAATTTGGTTATTGATATCATAGTGATTGTATTCCGTGCAGCAGTATTGGAAGGTGTCGGGAAGTGATTTCCACAAGCGGGTTATTTCCCCGTGAGCAGGTTAGTGGTCGCGTGGTTGGCGAAGCTTCTGCAAGGAATTATATTGGTTATCCAACAAAGAGATCGATCATGCGAATGTGGATGATGATTTAGAATACAAAATATGGAGATTTACAGAAGGATTTCGAGAATTTGCGGAGGATGATTGCGCAAGGTTATGGCAATAAGAGGTAAAGAATTTGGGTGAATTCTAGCGTTGTGTGTTAATGGATTCAAGCTAAGTGGGAGAGCCCCACCGCTTATGAATTGGGTTGCATGGTTAGCTACTTGCGTGGTTTCCAGTTATTAATACCTTGGTGGGTTATCTCAGCTACGGAAAAAGACCATAAGTGGTGAATTGAGTAGATGAATTATGGAATGCATGCTATGGTTGGCCTTGTTAGCTCATGTTCGAACTTGGGAAAAGATTCAGGATTTATGTCTCGTATAGATGCAGGTTTTAGAGGAAGTGATTTCGCTGGGTGCTTCGTTGAGAGGGTATTCGTGTGTTATAAGATTTATGGAGTGGATTAAATTCGGGACCAAGTCAGAGCGGGTGGCTCTCAGTAACGGTCCTAGTGAATTCAAGAGGTAAAGTGTGGTGCCTAATAATGTCGAGCTTATAGGTACAATTAAGAATCAAGCTTTGTAGCAATTTATGAG
>MU684849.1:0-20283 GCA_026770625.1 Nicotiana glauca | reverse complement strand
TAGGACCACTGGGCCCAGGACCGCTAGGACCGGCCCGCCAGGCCCATTTAGACCGTTTAGACCGCGGGCCCGGTCCGGTCCCGGTCCCGGCCCAGCCCACCATACAGCCTTAGTCTGGAGGAATGCTAAGGGCAAAAAGAAAGAAGAAACAGTGATGGCAGCATCGGGAGGAAGAAGGTACCGAGCTCCTAGACCAGTGTTCTCAGAAAGAGCCCCTCAGCACTATTACCCTCAAACAGATATGACTTATGCTCCTCCACCTTATGCGGTCATGAATGCTCAACCTTTCGGCCGACCGCAACCACAAACTAACTGAAATCCACCCCCTTTCCAAAGAAACCAGCCTCCTTACCAAAACAATATAATCCTCGACCACCACAAAATAACTTCCGCCCTCGGGAACCACCTTAGCGACCAAATTTTACCCCGATTGGTGAAACCTACTCCAGTTTGTTCCCGAAGCTCGTCCAGATGAACCTACTACAGCCTATTCCCCAAAATAGGCCGAACCCAGAATCTTCAGCCTATCAACGTGGTGTCCATTGTGCCTATCATTTAGGAGCTGAAGGGCACAGTACCGACAACTGCTAGATATTGAAAAAAGCTGTGGAAGATTTGATCGAACAAGGGAAAATAGTGTTGAGGGATGAAGAAGCCCCGAATGTTACCAATAACCCTTTGCTCGCTCACAACAACGGACCGGTAATCGGTATGATATGTGAAGACCGGGAATTTGATCCGGCCCTAAAAGCTATAATTGTTATTGCCGATGCCGAAAGGAAGCCCAAGGCAGCCCCGAAGCAGGAAAAAAGGGATAAGAAGAATAAAGCTATCAAAATTGAGCTTGAGAAGAAAATTAAGACAAAAGCAGAGCCAGTGCCTCCTAAACATGGGGTTCTTTAGGTTCCGCGAGGTCGCCAAGAGAAACCACTAGTTGTTGGCACTCCGAGGAAGTTTGAAGTAAAGAAGGGGACACAGATGTATGCGCCGAAATGGGCCTATGTGGTTCGGGGGACAATTAAACCGCCTCGGCTGAGTGAGCCAGTGGTTATTGGACGCGCACCACAGAAGCCAATGACCAACCCCTTTGCAGTGCCATGGAACTACCAAAAAACAGTGGTTACATATAAAGGCAAGGAAATTTCGGGAGAACTTCCAGGAACAGTCCATACTGAAAAATATTCAAACGTACAAGAGGTAAACAGTGCCACACGAAAGCAATTTCCATCTAAGAAGCCGGTGAGCGCTGAAGAAGCAGAGGCCTTCTTTCAAAAAATAAAGATGCCGAATTATGAAACGGTGGACCAATTGAGGAAATATCCTGAGCAAGTGTCACTTTTGTCATTAGTGACGAAATCCTCAGAGCATCAGAAGATTCTTATGACAACCATGAATGAGGCATATGTGCCAATTGAAACGACAGTTGAACAACTTGAAAGAATGGCGGAAAGATTTTTCGCCGTCAATCAACCCTCTTTCAGCAAAAATGATTTGCCTCCAGAGGGAGCTGCTCACAATAAAGCCTTGCACCTGACTGTCAAATGTGAAGGTTACTACGTTAAGCGGGTCATGGTGGATGGAGGCTCGGGGGTTGACATCTGCCCACTCTCCACTTTGCAAGGAATGGAAATAGGGACGGGAAGGATTCGTCCGAACAACATTTGTGTGAGAGCTTTTGATGGTGTTAAGAGGAATACCATCGGTGAAATTGATTTGATATTAACCATAGGCCCAGTGGATTTCGAGGTGACTTTACAGGTGTTAGACATGGATACATCTTACAATTTTCTTCTGGGAAGGCCTTGGATCCATGCTGCAGGAGCCGTGCCCTCTACCCTCCACCAGATGGTGAAATTTGAGTATAAAGATAAGGAGATCGTGGTCCACGGGGAAGGTGAGAAGTCCATATATCGTGACCCATATATCCCATGCCCGGAGGCGAGGGAAGGCAGTGAGCATATTGTCTATCAAGCCTTTGAAATTGTGGTAGCTGACCAGTACGAGAAGGGAAATCCGTGCCCCCAACCTTTCATGTCTAATGCTTCAATCATGGTGGCCAAAGAGATGATTAGACACGGTTTCAAACCAGGAAAAGGGTTGGGAAAAGCTTTGCAAGGAATATCCGAGTCGGTAACTCTACTCGCAGCAGAAAAGTATTTCGGGATAGGCTTCTACCCTACCCCAGATAATGAGAAATGGGCCGAAGAAAGAAAGAAAGAAGGATGGGTTCTGCCGCAACCATTGCCACATCTGTATGATACCTTTGTCAAGCCTAGGTATGGCGAAGAAGAAGACGATGAAGTCTTTACGGTTGAGGAAATAGAAGATATCTGTGGAGCTGTGAGGCAAACGCTTTATGAAACCAATATGATTCAGTCAGGGGAAGTGACTAGCACCGCTGAGGTGCTCTACTTGGGAACGAATGCTAAACTCCAAAACTGGAAGGCTATGCCATTCCCGATCAGGCGGGAGTCCCGGTAGACTAGCCCTGTCACCTTTTCTGCATCTCAAGTTGTTTCAGGGTGTAACTTGGATGTTTCTTTTAGTTTCTTATCTTTTAAATTTATGAATGTAAACCCTGTTATCTTTCCAAATTCCAAGAAATGAAATCAATATTTCATCGTCTATTTTCTCTTTATTTTTTGATTTTTGTTATTTTCCCTTTTTATTTTCTCTTTTCAGTTATAATAATGCGGCTTTAAATAACATGACATGCCTGCGGACTTCATGCCCCAGACTCAAACACGCTGCCTAACTGTGAAATAATGAATCAAGAACCGGAATATGATGAAGAAGAGGCTTTTAGGGAAATAAACCGAGAATTGGAACAATTTGAGAACAAACCTAAGCCAAATCTGAATGACACTGAACCGGTTAATCTGGGAACAACCAAAGAAATAAGGGAAACCAAAATAAGCATTCACGCAGATGAGAAAACTCGAGATGCCATAATCCAACTCCTGTTTGAGTTTAAAGATGTGTTTGCCTGGTCGTATGATGACATGCCAGGACTGAGTGTGGATCTAGTGGTGCACAAATTGCCAATTTACCCCGATTGTCCTCCAGTCCAGCAAAAGCAAAGAAAGTTTAAGACTGATATCAGTGATAAAATTAAAGAAGAAATCATAAAACAACTGAAGGCGGGGGTAATCCGAGTGGTCCGATATACTACGTGGCTAGCCAATGTGGTTCCAGTGCCAAAGAAAGACGGGAAAACCCGGGTGTGTGTAGACTACCGAGATTTGAATAAGGCAAGTCCTAAAGACAATTTCCCTTTGCCCAACATCCACATCCTTGTTGATAACTGCACCAAACATGAAATACAGTCCTTCGTGGATTGTTACGCAGGATATCACCAGGTAGTGATGGATAAAGAAGATGTCAAGAAGACAGCTTTCACTACACCCTAGGGTACCTACTATTATCGGGTTATGCCATCTGGGCTGAAGAATGCCGGTGCAACCTATATGAGAGCCATGACCACCATTTTCCATGATATCATGCACCAGGAGATAGAGGTGTATGTGGATGATGTAATCATTAAGTCCCGAACGCAGAGTGACCACGTTCGAGATTTGAGAAAGTTCTTTGAACGGCTGCGCAAGTATGATTTGAAGTTGAATCCGGCTAAATGTGCCTTGGAGTCCCATCAGGCAAGCTCCTGGGTTTTATAGTCAGCAGGAGAGGTATCGAGTTAGATCTAAAAAGGCTATTCGAGATCTACCTTCCCCAAGAACTAAGAATAATGTGATGAGCTTATTGGGCAGGCTAAACTATATCAGTCGGTTCATCTCTCAACTGACTATCACATGTGATCCCATATTCAAACTATTGAAGAAGGATGCATCAATCAAATGGACATCTGAATGTCAAGAGGCCTTCGACAAGATTAAGGAATATTTGTCAAATCCTCCAGTGTTGGTCCCACCTGAGTTAGGGCGACCTCTCTTCTTGTATCTGATGGTTTTGGAAAATTCGTTCGGTTGTGTCCTCGGGCAACATGATATAACTGGCAAGAAAGAGCGGGAAATTTATTATCTGAGTAAGAAGTTCACCGGCTATGAAGCTAAATACACTTTGTTGGAGAGAACGTGTTCTGCCTTGACGTGGGTCGCTCAAAAGTTGAGACATTACCTCCAAGCCCACACTACCTACCTCATAACCAGGTTGGATCCTCTGAAGTATATATTCCAGAAACCAATTCTCACTGGTAGACTGGCAAAATGGCAAATCTTGCTCACTGAATTCGACATAGTCTATGTTACTCGCACAACAATGAAAGCCCAGGCGTTGGCAGATCATTTGGCTGAAAACCTAGTTGACGAGGAATACCAACCATTGAGCACATACTTCCCAGATGAGGAGCTAAATTCAGTAGAATCCATCTCTGAGGACACTCATGCTTGGAAAATGTTCTTTGACGGAGCAGTAAATGCAAGAGGTGTAGGCATTGGGGAAATCTTGATATCACCCGATGGTCAGCACTACCCAGCTATAGCTAAGCTCCGATTCTTCTGTACAAACAACACGGCTGATTATGAAGCTTGCATTATGGGCATGAATATGGCAATTGACCAAGATGTTGAAGATTTGTTGATCATGGGGGATTCGGACTTGATTATCCGACAAGCACAGGGAGGTGGAAAACTCGAGATGTTAAGCTCGTTCCATATCGGTAACATATGGAAGATCTCACCAAATGCTTCAAGTCAATAGAGTTCAGGTACATTCCTCGATGTCACAATGAACTAGCTGACGCACTCGCCACTTTAGCTTCAATGCTGCCTTACCCAGGCAATGCCCATATTGATCCCTGGAAATTCAAATCAAAGAAAGGCACGGTTATTGTAATGCAGTCGAGGTAGAACCTAACACTCAGCCATGGTACCATGATATCAAAAGATTTCTGAAAACACAAGAATACCCCAAGCAAGCCACTGGAGATCAGAAGAGAACTATTAGACGACAAGCGAATGGTTTCTTCTTAAGCGGTGATGTCTTGTACAAAGGACCTCGGACCTCAATTTGCTAAGATGTGTTGATGCTGAAGAAGACAGAAGAATCATGCATGAAGTGCACTCAGGGGTGTGCGAACCTCATATGAATGGTTATGTGTTAGCAAAGAAAATCCTGCAAGCGGGGTATTACTGGATAACCATGGAAAAAGATCGCTTCAGCTTTATTCGGAAATTCCATCAATGTCAGGTGCACGGCGATTTGATTCATTCACCTCCAACAGAGCTTCATCCGATGTCAGCACCTTGGCCGTTTGTTGCCTGGGGTATGGATGTTATTGGGCCAATCGAGCCAAAAACATCAAATGGACATAGATTCATACTGGTTGCAATCGATTATTTCACAAAATGGGTTGAGGCCATCACTCTCAAGTCGGTCACCAAGAAAGCTGTGGTAGACGTTGTGCATTCCAATCTCATTTTTCGCTTTGGCATTCCTGCAACTATCATTACCGACAATGCTGCAAACTTGAAAAGTCGTCTGATGGGAGAGGTATGTGAATAATTCAAGATAACGCATAGAAACTCTACTCCTTACCGGCCAAAAGCCAATGGTGCCGTTAAAGCAGAAAATAAGAACATCAAGAAGATTTTGAGGAAGATGATTCAAAGCTCCAGGAAATGGCATGAAAAGTTGCCCTTTGCATTACTGGGGTATCGTACCACAGTGCGTACATCAATCAGAGCGACCCCGTACTTGTTGGTTTACGGAAATGAAGCAGTCATACCCACAGAAGTAGAAATCCCTTCGCTTCGCATAATTGTTGAAGCAGAAATTGAGGATAGTGAGTGGGTTAAAACACGGTTAAAGCAGTTGTCATTAATTGATGAAAAACGGATGGCCGCAGTTTGCCACGGGCAGTTGTACCAACAAAGAATGGCCCGCGCCTATAATAAGAAAGTGCGTCCCAGGAATTTTGAAGTGGGACAGCTCGTACTCAGACGCATTCTCCCTCATCACCAGGAAGCAAAAGGAAAGTTTGCTCCTAATTGGAAAGGTCCATACATAATCCGAAAGATATTGCCGAGAGGAGCATTGTATTTGGGAGATATCGAAGAAAATGATCTTGAAGTAGCAGTCAATGCAGATGCAGTCAAAAGGTATTATGTCTAGGCCTCCTAGTTTGATGGCTTTTGTGTAATTGAGATGACGAAGACTTTCCTTCTCGCTACCCCAAACACTATCAATCCGTCGTAAACCCCTTTTGAGCTGGTTCCGTTTCTTTGGCTACCCTCTTTGGAATCCGAAAGTAAAAAAAAAAGGAAAAGAAAAAGAAAGAAAAGAAAAAGAAAGAAAAGAAAAAGAAAAGAAAGGAAAAGAAAAACAAAACAAAAACAAAAACAAAAACAAAATTATTTGCTTAAACTACGTTCGACTTGATTCCGAAAGGATACGTAGGCAGCCTCTCGCTGAGGTTCAGTCACACCAAAACAAAAATCCCAATTCCTCCAAAAAATTGAAACTGGGGCAGATGATATAATGGTTCGGCCATGAATCCGTCGAAATGGTTCCAAAGTTGTAGTTCCGCCCAAAATCCTTCTTACCCCAAAGACCTTGTCCAAGTCCTTCCGATCAATTGGCAAAAGCAGGGAAGTGAAAAACATCATTGTTGGAATCTGATACAATTCAAAGTGAGAGAAATAAAATGAGAGAGTCTTATCGGTGAAAACCTTCGGGCACCATAAGGAGATGGTAAGTAGAGAAAATGAAAATGAGAGAGTCCGCTTAGTGAAAACTCGCAAAAAGCACTATCGGGCGACGGTGAGAAGAAAAATAAGAGAGGTCGATTGGCGAAAACCCGCAAAGGGCACTGTCGGCCGAAAAGAAGATATCTCATCACTAAAGAGTCCTGGCAAGGTTCCCTTTTTTTGAAATGCGGATCAACGGGTTCACGAGAAGCTGGAAAGTTTATGTGGGTCGGGCATCCAGTCCAAGAGGCATGTCATGTTCATTTGAAGCCAGCATGCACCCCAGATAAGTCCTCCTTTCCCCCCGAAAGGGATGCTTCTCTTTAAAATCATATGCTTGCCTTTTGCATACTTTTTTCTTTGAATCCCTTTCGGTTTAACTCTGATTCCGTAACTAGTACAAAGAAAAAGGTGGCAGGACCGGCTTCAAAGGCTCCACCTGGTCAGAGTCAAAGAAAATGCCCAGCCTCAGCGAGTGCGTCAGGCCAATCCTGACTGACCATAGTGATTGATGCTTTCGAAGCAAAGACATCGGAAAAGAAAGAAAATCAAAGGCAAGGGCAAAATAAAGTGAAAAGACCAGAGCCCACACGGGCGAGTCATCATGAAATCCTAAGGCTGAACACGGTCAGTTTGAAAAGAGATTCACCCTCAAGGCCAACAAGCAGCAAAGTTCTCAACGGAAAAGGGGCCGGGATCAAGAAATTGGAATGATCAAGGCCACAAAACCAACCATCGTTTCAAACTAACAAATTGTTCTTTGTTGAAAACAGGTGTTATTCAAAGCAACCATGCAAGAAACAGGTGCAGCCCAAAAGAAATGAAATGCACAAGCGTTGAAACAGCTTTACAGCAGGAAAACGACCAAAAAGGAAGTGTTCCCCAATTTCTTTCATGCGTTTTGCTAAATAAAAAGGAAAATATAAAAAGAAGAAGAAAAGAAGGAAAAATAAGAAAAGAAAATGAAAATGAAAATCCCAAAAGAAAAATAAATCATAGTAGTATAGGAGCCTTTTTCTTTCTAAATCCCGGCCAAACAATCGAGGATCTCCCGGCCAAAAAATCGAGGAGCCTTTTTCTTTCCAAATCTCGGCCAAAAAATCGAGGATCTCTCGGCCAAAAAACCGAAGAGCCTTTTCTTTCCAAATCCCGGCCAAAAAACCGAGGATCTCCCGGCCAAAAAACCGAGGAGCTTTTTCTTTCCAAATTCCGTCCAAAAAATTGAGGATCTCCTGGCCAAAAAACCGAGAATCTTTTTCTTTCCAAATCCCGGCCAAAAAATCGACGATCTCCCGGCCAAAAACCGAGAAGCTTTTTCTTTCCAAATCCCGACCAAAAAATCGAGGATCTCCCGGCCAAAAAATCGAGGAGCTTTTTCTTTCCAAATCCCGGCAAAAAAACCGAGGATCTCCCGGCCAAAAAACCGAGGATCTCCCGGCCAAAAAACCGAGGAGCATTTTCTTTCCAAATCCCGGCCAAAAAACCGAGGATCTCCCGGACTAAAACCGAGGAGCTTTTTCTTTCCAAATCCCGGCCAAAAAACCGAGGATCTCCCGGCCAAAAAACCGATGAGCTTTTACTTTCCAAATCCCGGCCAAAAAACCGAGGATCTCCCGGCCAAAAATCGAGGAGATTTTTCTTTCCAAATCTCGGCCAAAAAACCGAGGATCTCCCGGCCAAAAAACCGAGGAGATTTTTCTTTCCAAATCCCGGCCAAAAAATCGAGGATCTCCCGGCCAAAAAACCGAGGAGCTTTTTCTTTCCAAATCCCGGCCAAAAAACCGAGGAGCCTTTTTTCTTTCCAAATCCCGGCCAAAAAACCGTGGATCTCCTGGCCAAAACACCGAGGATCTCCCTGACAAAAACCAAGGAGATTTTTTCTTTCCAAATCCCGGCCAAAAAATCAAGGATCTCCCGGCCAAAAAAAACCGAGGAGCCTATTCTTTCCAAATCCCTACCAAAAAACCGAGGATCTCCCGTCCAAAAAATCGAGGAGCTTTTTCTTTCCACATCCCGGCCAAAAAATCGAGGATCTCCCGACCAAAAAAATGAAGAGATTTTTCTTCCCAAATCCCGGCCGAAAAAAAAACCAAAAAAACAAAAATAACCTGGATTCATCCATAAGGATACACAATCTTGATTTGATCGCTTAGAAATATGTCACAACTAACTCACGAAATTTTCCTAGTGAAAACTGGGGCAGAAAATTTTGTTCGTTTGTTTGTTTTTGTATCTTAAGTAGGTCGACCTCAAGACACAAGGTGTGAGATGACCAATGGAATAAATCTCAATCTAGAATCAAGAAAAGAAGAAAAGAACAAAAAGAAATGAATTCAAATGTGAAGCAAGCAAGGGTGCAGATTGCTCAAAATCTGATTGAAGTCACAAGCTCCGCTGATCCTGTTTTGACCCAATGCTGCATGAAGAAGTAAACACCTACAACTTGCGAGCATCAAGATTCAGATCGAAGTCCACAACAAAATCAGCTAAGACTCAAGATCAAGTTTCAAGAGAATTATAGATAGGAATCTTGTAGCTCATAGTTGATAGGCATAGCTAGCTTATCTTTGATTTTCCTTTTTGTGCAATAAGGAGCTCAGCAAGCAGAAACAGTAGTAACAACAGTGAAATCACGGCTTCCTAGTAGTCCCAGCTACCAAAACTTCCAGAACTACACTGACCTGATTCCTTTATAGCCAAGGATATGTAGGAAACCTCTGAAGCAAGGTTCGGTCAGACTCTTTCAAATTACTTCTCATGGAGTGCCGAGCAGGCAAAAATCCTTCATGATGCTCATTTATCTTTGCCCAAAAACCCTTCGTGTCTTCGAGCAAAGAGGGGCAGCTGTGAGCACGTGATTTTTGTCATGCTTAAATTACTCCTATAAATTCCTTAGAATTAGGATTTTTCTTTATTATTCGAATTAATTGCATAATTTTGTGCCTTGTTTGCATTTTTGTGTGCATTTTAGCTGCCATAATTCACAAAAAATACATAAAAAATTGTACATTTGCATTCAAAATTCGATTTTATATTTTTTTTAGTCAATTAACATTACTAAAATAACAGAAAAATAACAAAAATAGTCTTTTTACAATTTCAGATTTTACATTTTTACATTTTTTATTTAGTTTCCTCTTAAATTAAGAATTAGTTAATTAGTATCATCTTAGATTTAATTTGGGTCTTTTATTTTACCTAATAAAATCAGAAAATTCAAAAATAATAAGTAAAATACAAAAATAAATACAAAAAGGAAAAAGAAAAGAATGAAAAGGATTAAAAGAAGGCATGGTCTTGATAAAAGACCAATTTTTTGGCCAAATCCAACTTTAGCCCAAAAACATTTTAAAATTCGAACTAAACCAAGCCCAACCCAATCCCTGATCCGGTCTAGAGATGCCCAAAATGACGCCGTTTTGGCGTCACACAATCCTGGCCATCAATTTTCTTTAATCCAACGGCCATAATTGATTCTTATATTTGCATAAAACTGTCCGAAAAATTATACAACATCTAAAACATAATCCTCCTTCCTCGTATCCCCCCCTCCCTGTAACTCCGGCGTAAAGCCACTATCACCTCACCACGCCTCCGCCACTCCTCCGCCGTCCGTCGCGGGCCGAAAATTACCTCTGCCGGCGGCGATGCTCCTTTTTCGCCCAAAAATACACCATAGAACCCCCTCACTCTCATCTTTCCAACCCTCAACATAATTTCACTCAAATTCCGGCCAAACATTTCGAATCTTCAATTGAAACTCTCCGGCCAAAACGTTAGTTCGTCCAAATCCGTCCATATTAACACCCTAGTTTCCCCTTCATCTCCTCTTTCCATATCTGATCATAGTTTTCTTCTAATCACTCCCAGGCCCGTCGAATTTTAAATCAAAGATTTTGCCAAAACCCTAATTTTCCCAAAACCTCTTCAAATTGACACCATGTCACCTCCTCACTCCCCTCATGGAGAATTCACTGTCATTGATGTTCAAGTCACGCCCAAGACGCTCAAATTTTGAATCAAAGAGGCGGTATGAATGTTCGAGTCAAGCCGCGAGTCCTCGTTTTCGTCTTTTCAAATTCCTTCTTCTTCTTCTGACTGAGACAATGAATACCTCTCTTAATTTTCTGATTAGTTTTGTTTTTGTTTAATTTCAGTACTGATTTGATTTATTTAGTTTAAGTTTAATTTTGGTCTGATGGTTGCCTTGTTCTGTTAGTTTAAATGTTAAAAGTCAGTGCAATTAGTTCAAGCAATCAATTGTTAGTTTAATTGGATTTCTTGTTAATTCTGGTGTATTTGCTTTCCTCTGATGATAATAGTCTGCTTGTTTGGTTGTAATTTGATTAGGGATTAGTTGAGGTTTTAATAATTTATTTTATGTTAGTTGTTTAGTTTAGTGGTTGATTGATTAATCTTGTTTGATCGATGGTTTAGTAATATTGATGATTTAGAGTCATTAAACCTGTTTGGATATAGCTGATTGAGTTCTAGGTTGGTATTTAATTAACCATGGCCAATTAGAAGGGTTAAAAACCAGTTAGTATAGTTAACCAATTTCAGGAATAATAGAGATTGAACCTCAGTTAGGCTATTCAATAATTTCAGGGAAGAAGGGGTTGGGGTCAACTAGTATAGGATTTGTAATTTTAAGGCCAATCAAGGGTAGTTTAGGCACACAAAATGAGCTGGTTTGTTAAGGGCCAGTAATTTCAAAACAAAAACAAGGGTAGTATAGGTATTCCATAGGTAGAAAAACACCCTAGGTCCTTCTAAAAGGGGACCTTAGTGTAAGTTTCAGGATTCTTAGAGCAGTAACTTGGGCAACAAGCCATAAAATTAAGGTTTAATGACTGATTTTTGAAAATAAAAAGGGGAAAAAATGGGTGAATAAGTTCCAGAATATTCTTGCCCCTCATTGCCTATAAAAGGCACCTCTAATGCCTTCTTTTATAGGTTTTAGAGCTCTGAAATTCTCAGAAACCTTCCAGCCTTTAATTTCCCCTCAAAAATCTTTTTCTTCCAATCTGAACTTCAGATTTGAATTTCAAAATAAAAAGAAGTTCAAATCTGAACTCTAGTAGTAGAAACCCTCATTTTAGATCTCAAATCCTGCAGAAAAAACCAAAAACAACAAAAAAACTTTCAAAATATCTCAAAAATACTGTTCTATTAGAAACCTTAGGCTAATTTTGATTTTTTAGTAGTTGATTCACCTCATCTAACTCACTACTTAATTGCTGAAGTGTTCTGGACCTTCCTGGGAGTTTGTTGAATGCATTTGTGGTTATATCAAGTCACACTTGAGTCATTTAAACTTATTTTGGTCTCCTACTATTTTTGCCACTAAATATCAATTGCTAGGCTGATTGACATTAGTTTCTGGATTCAAAATCTATCAAATTGCTGCTGTATACTGTTGTTGCCTAGATGACCTCGATTTCCTTTCGTTTTTCCCAATTCCAGGTACACTATTGGCGCTAATGATGTGGAGTTTCATTTGATGTACATGAATAATTGTGAAATCAAATGATGAAGCCTTGCGCCCATGAATCTGCCTCTGTTTTCATTGTTAGTCTAATGAGTAGCTGTAGCTTAGCTTAAACAAATATATACTTGGTGTTAGATAGGATTATTTGTATTAATTAAGACTACCTAGACTTGTTTGTAATTAAACTATAAGGCTTTTGGATTGCTGATTTTAAACCATATTACTGTTGGATTCATTTTGTGAAGGACTGCGAATTAACTTGATTTCAATCATGAATTACTTGCATTCTACATTTCGTAGTGTTAGGATCTAGTTAATTTTGTGGCTGAGCAATGTTAAGTATACTAGCCTGTTAAAATTGATGTAGTTAATGTGTAACAACCTTGAAATGCCCACTTAGTAATTAGTCCATAAATATTGTTGGATGCTGCAGTATTGGAAGGCTAACCATTGAATCATGATCGATGTGTGGCCTGGTTGTTAGTTTAATTGCTAATCATCAGCTATTTGTCATAAGTCTTCTCGTACTCTATTCATGCTTAAATCCCTGTTTAAGTATTAACCAATGTAAATGAGTTTATAAGTCAATCATTATAAATTGTTTATCATATGATGAGTAAAATTGATCTCCAAGTCTTCTCTCTTCCTTTCCTTAATAATAACAGTGGTTTTGATTTTGGGCTTATGACCGCGTGGGCCCCAAATAGGCCCAGCGCCTGCCCAAACCCATTTGGACTGCCTGTATCGTTTGAACTGGGCTCATTTGAGCCCAAATTGGATGATTCCCTGAAATTAACTGCCCAGCTTATGTGACTGAACCTTCATGTTTGGGCCAATTATTAGACCCAAAAATTGTTATAAGTCAAAAGCTCTTTAGAAACAATTATATTAGGAATAGGGGATTAATTTGCACATATGAATTTAGGTTTTGAGTTAGGTAGCGGGTTCAAATTAAGAGGGTCCTCCCTTTTGTTTGAATTCGTACTTGAACTCGAGGCTCGAATTTGTAAATATAAATTAATTAGGCCCTTTTAGAGACAAAAATAAATAGAAAAATTGTAGTTGCTTTAGGTTGGCCTTTAAATAAAAATGAGATGAGCCTCGCCAAAAAAAATACATAAATTATGGGGCCCTCATTAAATGCTTAATTAAAAACACGTAGAATTCGGAGCGTGCCGTTTAGTGAATTTCACGGCCCTCCATAAAGATAATAACCCGTTAGTCGCTTTAGGCGCGCTTTTAATAATTTTACCTTCTTAAATACGGGTGTGCATTTCATGCGACCCAAATCCAAATCCAAAAACGTTGAATAAGAATGTGTCGAGGATCCGGTTGCATTTCATGTGACGTAATCCAAAAATACGTTTTTAAACAACGTTCACTTTCGTGAATTTTTTTTTCTAACTAAAAGCGGTAAATAATTTTTAAAATTGCACTATAGGTTGAAACATGTATAAAAATTAGTTTTTATCCATTTATAATAATTTAAGCGGCCGTTAGGAGTGTGCATTCGAATCGATTTATCGATAAATCGAATCGATTATTTGTTATCGAAATCGAAATCGAAAAAATCGAAACCTTATTAAAACGATAACGATAAGCATATGTACAAATCGATTATCGATAAGTAATTATCGATAAGGGTCAAAATCGAATCGATAAATCGAATGCACACCCCTAAACTGTAGACACTTGTAAAATGAGTAATTACCTGTTTGTGCAGATTAATATAACATACATAATGTATATGTATTCCGCTACTATTTTGAAAGCGGCTATACAATATCATTTTCCCTAATCTATATACCCTTTCCTTTATCCTAAGTCCCTTACCCTATTATTTCCTCTATCACATATAAGGAATGATCATATTTAAAGATCAAGGGAATAAAGTACAAATTAATGAAAAACAGAATTAGCCGTGATGATATATTTTGTTTTGTTTTTTTATACCGTTGGAGTGTTGGTGGCATACATTTGATCCCTTACTTTAGTTTTGTTGCATGTGCTTGTTGATAAAATTTTTATGTTATAAATGGTGTTCGTCTTATTTTAGCTTCTTTTTGTCCATATTAGTTAGGCGCGTTTATAGCGATATACTTTTCGTGGAATCCCGCAAATTTTCTTATTGGTGTAATCGATAACCGAATCGATAAGCCCCCAAAATCGATAAATCAAAATCGAAAAAATTGAAACCTTATTGAAACGATAACGATAAGCGTATGTACAAATCGATAATCGATAAGTAATTATCGATAAGGGTTAAAATCGAATCGATAAATTGAATGCACACCCCTAGCGGCCGTGCTAGAACCACGGGATCCGGAGGTGCCTAACACCTTCCCTCGGGTCAACAGAATTCCTTATTCAGAATTTCTGGTTCGTAGACTCCAATTGAGAAGTCAAATTCCTCGATTTGGGATTTAAGTTAAATCGGTGACTTGGGACACCAAAAGCCAATCCTTTCCCAAGTGGCGACTCAAAAAATAAATAAATAATCTCATTTCGAATAATGTCACTTTAAATGGAAAAACTCCCTTATACATTATCCTTCGGGGTATGTGTGTAAAAAGGGAGTTGTGACAAG
The DNA here is from genome assembly GCA_026770625.1 of Nicotiana glauca. Lineage (NCBI taxonomy): Eukaryota > Viridiplantae > Streptophyta > Magnoliopsida > Solanales > Solanaceae > Nicotiana > Nicotiana glauca. The sequence continues at coordinate 5,501 of MU684849.1, read as the reverse complement.
GTGCATGAGGTGCTAAATAGTGATTTCAGACTACTTCCGTATAGTTCTCAACACGTTTGAGGATGAACGTATGTTTAAGTGGGAGAGAATATAACGACCCGATTGGTCGTTTTGAGTACTAGCGCTCCGTTCAGCACTCGGAGGCCATGAACAGCTTCATTTTAGGTATTATGACTTGTGCGCGTGGTCGGAATTGAATTTCGGGAAGTTCAGAGTTGATTGGGGAAGAGAATTCTTATTTCGGAAGCTTAAAGTTGAAAGAATGAACTAGGATTGGAATTTTAAGTAAACGACCTCGGAATCGGGATCTGAAGGTTCCAGCAGGTTTGTATGATGATTTCAGACTTGGGCGTGTGCCCGGATTGGGTTTTGGATAACCCAGGAGCGTTTTGGCGCCTATTGTGGAAGTTAACATTTTGGAAGAAATTTCATAAGTTTGGTTTGAAGTGCATTTCAATGTTATCAATATCCATTTGGGATTCCGAGACTGTAAATAGCTCCGTATGGTGATTCTGGAGTTGGGAGCGCGATCGAAAGTGAATTCGGAGGTCCGTAGGTCATTTTGAAGTCATTTGGCTAAAGATAGAAAATTGAAGGTTTTTGAGAAGTTTGATCGGAAGTGGACTTTTTAATATCGGGGTCAGAATCCAATTCCAAAAGTTGGAGTAGGTCCGTAATGTCAAATATGATTTGTGTGTAAAATTTGAGGTCAATCGGACGTGATTTGATAGGTTTAAGCATCGAAAGTAGAAGTTGGAAGTTCTAAAGTTCATAAAGCTTGGATTGGAGGTTGATTCGTGATTTTTGCATTGTTAAATGTGATTTGAGGCATCGAGCAAGTCTGTAATATGTTTTGGAATTGGTTGGTAGGTTTGGTTGAGGTCCCGGGGGCCTCGGGTGGATTCCGGGTGGTTAACAGATCAAATTTGGAAATTGAAGAACAACTGAAGGAATCTGGTTGCTGGTATTTTCGCTTCTGCAGTGGAGTGACCGCAGATGCGGTACCACAGAAGCGGTACCGCAGAAGCGGAAGGGGAGCCGCAGAAGCGGTTTTTGATTAAGGGCGTGAGAACCGCAGATGCGGTCAAGGTTCCGTAGAAGTGGGACAGCATCTGCGGAAAAGAAGTCGTAGAAGCGGAAGAATGCATTATGGAAGGGACCGCAGATGCGGTCAAAGTTTCGCAGAAGTGGGACCGCATCTGCAGAAGGAGCATCGCAAAAGTGAGAAAGGGCAGCTTGGGAAGGAGCCGCAGAAGCGGAACCGCTAATGCAGTCTGGCTTCCGCAGAAGCGGAAGTACCTGGAGGCAGCAAGGTTGTTTAAAATCTTGGGTTGAGTTCATTTCTATCATTTTTCATGGCTTGGGCGATTTTGGGGAGCTTCAAGAGGGGATTTTCATCATCAATGATTGAGGTAAGTTATCCACACCTATTTTGAGTTAAATACAACAATTTTGTGTGGATTTGGGCATGAAAATTAGTATAAAAATTGAGGTTTTGGTGGAAAACTAGAAAATTATATTCTTGGAATTTAACCATGATTTTTGGGTATGAAATTTAGTAAAAAATTATATATTTGAGTTCCTAAGGTCATGGATAATCTTTATCTTCGAAAAATTTCGGATTTCGGGCACGTGGGCCCGAGGGTGTTTTGGTCAACTTTTCGATCAGAGTTGAAAATTGCTATAAATTAGATTGTAATAAATAATTGAGCATATATTAATGGATTTGCGTGACCGTTGGCTAGTTTTGGAGTGTGGTGCATCAAGTAGAGTCTTCAGAAGGGCGGGGAATGCCGGTTTTGAGTCTTCGGAGCGAGGTGAGTCTCCTTTCTAATCTTGTGAGGGGGAATTTACCCTATAGGTGAGTTAAATTGGTTATGTGCTCCTATTTGTGGGGGCTACGTACGCACGAGGTGACGAGAGTCCGTGCATAGCTACTATTATGCTATTATTCGTGTAGTTTAGGACCCAAAAGCATGTTATATTTGGATTAATTGTGAACCCATTGATGACTTGAATTGCTTAAATCACATTAAATTTATAAATAGATTTCTAAAAAGGACTTAAGCTTCGTTTTCTCAAATTATTTAAAAAGAATCGGCCTTTCTTGGATAATTGCTCCATATTGACTTCTTGACCGATTGTCTGTGTGTATGTGTTTATTTTGGAACGGGCCGAACGCCTCGGCAGATTAATAGATGCATCTATAGGCGCATCGTCGACCCTCGGCTAGTGCACATTTATTTTTGTTGGATCGGGCCGTCGCTTCGGTGTGATTTGCGCATGTTTGTGTTGCTGCATGAACTTAATTAAGTTATTATTGCCTTTTTGTGGCTTAAAAATATTTAGATTATATTTAAAAGAAATTCTGGAAATTTTCCTATGAAAGAAATTACGTGTTCACTTGTTTCCTCTATCTGGATTAAAAATCATGCTTACAAAATAAATTCACTGTTTAATATATATATATATATCATTATTGGACCATTAGAGAGCGTCAAAGTTGACCATCTCGTCTCTACCCCTTCGGGATTAGGCGGGATATTCACTGAGTACACGTTGATTACGTAGTCATACTACACTTCTGTGCATTTTTGTTGAACAGGTATATATACCTCTAGCAGCCTACGGGGCGTAGCAGCACGGATATTTTTGGGACTAGGTGAGCTGCATTGTTCGAGGCGACCCGCAGCTAGTGTAGTTCCTTTCAGCATTTTGTATCTTATTCCATGTCCACTATATTTCGGACATGTGTTGTATTTTATTTTCCTTATCCGTAGTTGCTCATGCACTTGTGACACCGAGTTCTGGGGATGTAATTGGATTTATTCAGAAATTTTAAAAGTTGATTTAATATTTCCTTATTTATTTGGAGGAACATACTGAGTATTGTTTTAATCATAATAAAGAAGTATTTTCGAAATTATTAAAAATAAGAATGTAATTAAGCATTTTAGTTGGTTGGCCTGACAGCGGTGTCTGGCACTACCACGACCCTTAGTGAATTTTGGGTCGTGACATATCTTAACTAATGTTTTTTTATATACGATCTTTTTTGTGTTTGTTCCCTTACAATACTTTGTACGCTTTGTTATGATTATAACTATTATTGTCAACATTAATATCTCTCCTGAAAACGTAACATACAAAAGTCAATAATAATAATAAGGAAAGATGATATTGTATAGCCACTTTCAAAATAATAGCTAGAAAAATATGCTCCCCTATTTCAATTTATTTGAATTTATTTCCTTTTTAGCCCGTGCTAAAAAGAATGACCTCTTTTTATTTGAAATAATTTACTTTTATGCAACCATTTATAGTCACACAAAATATACGTGACTCATTTTACACCACAAGTTCAAAAGTCTATTCTTTTTTCTTAAACTTCGAGTCCAGTCAAATTAGTTCACATTATTTGAAGCGGAGGGAGTATATATATATATATATATATATATATATATATATCAATTCTATACACTTTTACAGCTATCAAATATAAATAATTTTGACATGCTAAAAGTGATAGTTGCCCATTTAATAATATGTTATATCAAATAAGAAGCATATAATTTGGGACAACACGTCAACTTATGTATAAAATAATTGTGGTAAATGGCAAAATTAATACAATACTCGTATGCACAATATGACAAATCTTTTGGTGCTAGTAGAATTCTATTTTTTCAACTTTTCTCATATAAGTAATTATCATAATTCTAAATATTACAATTTTTTTTCAATTATGTAGTTGTTTCTCTGAATAAAATTTTTATATTTGAATGGATTGAGTCCCAATGGAAAAAGGTTATTTAGTTCTAATCCAAAATTATATTTATACCCATCATTAAATTGCTATATAAAGGAAATGTTAATATTATAAAGGACAACAAGATCGATCAATAATTCAGGGATATTTTTGTCTCTTAACATTTAGCTTCCTAATATTCGTCATTTTATAATAATATAGATATAGATATAAATAGTTAGATAGATAGATATAAATATAAATATAAATATTTAAACTAACTTAATACATATTTTATTGCTTCTATCAATTTCAATACGGATCATCAACCATTGAGCACCAAGTGTCGCAACAAAAAAGGGAATGCTGATATTATCATAGGGAGAGGCAGATTCTTGACACATTTTTCATATCTATCTATATCTACGTTATATTAAAAGTACAAAGGTTTCAGTAAAATATCATTTGTCTTTTTTATCCTTTAAAAATAGAGTTTATATTGGACAAAATAGTAATTTAAATATTTTCCTAATATTTGAGGGATGGTCATTTAATTATTTTCCTAATAGATGGGACATTAAAATCAACTATAGTTCTGATTATTAAATTTTTCTATATTTGAATTATGTCGAGAATCCTAATATTTAGGATTCCAAAAGCAATTAAATTTTATTTAATATAAATTTTCTTATTTAAAGCCCATTAATATTAAAGTTGTAGTTAACTATAATATATTTTTATCATTCAAAACTTCGAGATTATAAATTCATAGTAACCTTTTTTTCAGTCAGATTAGCCATACTTTTGAAGCTGCTAAAAAAAGGCGCACATAAGCTATATATAACACAAACTACTAGGCTTGACCGTGGAAAATTGCTTGATTTATGAAAGAAAGAATGACGTAGGTAGATAGAAGTAGTAGGAGTTCCAATAAAATACTCGTTATATTTGGCACAATTAAAAGGAACATCAAATTAATAATAAAAATTAAAGAGCAATAGTTATAATTTTTTTCCGTTAATTGAATTTTCTCTTGAAAACTTAAATAATATTAGCTAATTTATTTTTCCAACAAGTTTGTCTAAGTATTTTTTACATGTTATACGCAAAATGTATTTTTACATGTTATACGTAAAATGTAGGACTCAATTTTAAAATTGAGTTTGAAATGTTTGCTTTAGTTTCTTTCAACTATTTTTGACCTATTTTCCTTCTAATGTCTTTTATAACATGACATACATTAGGTATTTAATTCTTAATATATATTAGCACAGTAAGATCATGGGTTTAAATTTTCATCATACATTAATAATTTTATAATATTAATAATAAATTTAAAGAAATAACCGAATATATAGAAGATTAATTTTATTTCAATTATAAAGATCAATATTCAGTTTAGGTAAATAAATATGCAACATGAACTCTGGAATATGTTAAAATTCAAGCGTGAGATGAAAGAGTTTTATATGTTTTTATCATTTTGGAAGTGCACATACTTTTATTTTGTACTCATGTAATAGAATTTTGGTGTCACTAAATTTAGAATTTAATATCTAATGCCATTGAAGGGCAATTTGAAACATTTTATAGATGTTATTATATATTGTCATGTAAATTTTATTTCATTATAAGAAATAAAAATTAGAGAGGTGAGTGTAAAGAAGTTTGTGTTATAAAGAGAATCAATTTTTTTAATGCTTAAAATAAATAATTAAAGTAGCTAAGTAGAAAAAGAATGAAATTCAATCCC
>MU684848.1:23983-61792 GCA_026770625.1 Nicotiana glauca | reverse complement strand
TTGGGGGGGGGGGGGTATAACAAGAGTTGAACATCAGATTTACTTAACAGAATAGGCCGCATGTGCATGTCATGGTCATTAGAGTTGGTATCCACATCCGATAGGTTTTTACTTTGTAATTTCCTTGTTACGAATCATCTCTTTCCACTATCCTCTATTTTGTTCCTTTTGTCTTGTATACTCCCTCTTCATAAGTCTGTTTGGTCAGAACAAATGAGAAATGACTTTAAAATTTACCACCAGCTTTCCAACTGCAGAAAACGGGATCTGGCTAGCAAATCAAAGTGTCATGAGTCAGGAAAAACAACAAGCACATTGGGTTGGTAAAAATCAACATGCTTTGGGATTTGTCTGAAATACAAAGGCTTGGTATGTATCAATTCATAGACATTGCAACAGAAGATGGGCTAGGGTGAACAGATCAAAGTTATTTTCTGTGGCAAGACTGACTAAAAGGGTGGTAGACCAAGGAACAAGCAAGGTCTTCGAATGTAAATAAGTTATCATGGCAAGCAAAAAAGAACAGACCTTAAGGCCAAGGCCAGTGGTTTAAGCCAAGAGAGAACATCATACACACGGAGTGGGGGCAGTACACGTGCTTTAGGATTCATGTGAGACACAAAGGTTGGGTAGATGCTAGTTCACGAGCAATGCAATAAATAGAGGATATTGGGTCTGGATGGAGAAAAGGTATTTTCAATGATACGGATGACATAGAAAGTGGTTAGTCAATAACAGACAAGGTTTTCGAGTGGAAATCAGTTATCATGGGAAGTGAAGGAGCAATCTCCCTCAAAGTCAAGTTCACAAACAAACCACCATGTTTAAACTCACAAGTTTTCTTTGTCTGAAACAAGTATGAAAGCTATGTTAATATCAAAGCTTGGAAGCTGGAAATTTTCAGGTGTAATGCGCCAATTTTGCTTACGCAAAGGCTATTTTGAAGATCACACATCACCCCTAGTAGAAACACTGCCTAGTATGGGTTTTCAAGTTATATTTTGTTGTAGGAGACACACTTCCTAAACTTAGATTTTACCCTTAGGAGACACACTTCCTAGTTTGGATCATTTGAGTTTGAGTCACTGAGGTTTTACCCATAGGAGACGCACTTCCGATTCGAAGTTTTTCAAGTCATATTTTTTGGTAGGAGATACATTTCCTAAATTAAGATTTTACCCATAGGAGATGCACTTCCTAGTTTGAGTCATTGAGATTCTAGCCATAGGAGACTCACTTCTTAGTTTTTGTCATTGAGATTTACCCATAGGAGACGCACTTCCTAGTTTGACTCATTAAGATTTTACCCATAGGAGACGCACTTCCTAAATTGATAGTTCATTCATATGAGATGCACTTCCTAGTTTGATTCGTTGAAGTTTCACCCCTAGGAGATGCACGTCCTAAGTTGATTTTCACCCATAGGTGACACACTTCCTAAATTGATATTTCATTCATAGGAGACGTACTTCCTAGTTTGATTTATTGAAGTTTCACCCCTAGAAGACGCACTTCCTAGCTTAAGTTGATTTACACCTATAGGAGACGCACTTCCTAAATTGATAGTTCATTCATAGGAGACGCATTTCCTAGCTTAAGTTGAGTTACACCTATAGGAGACGCACTTCCTAAATTGAGAGTTCATTCATAAGAGGCGCACTTTCTAGTTTGACTCATTGAGATTTTACCCATAGGAGACACACTTCTTAAGTTGATTTACACCTGTAGGAGACGCACTTCCTAAATTGATAGTTCATTCATATGAGACGCACTTCCTAGTTTGAGTCATTGAAGTTTCACCCCTATGAGACGCACGTCCTAAGTTGGTTTTCACCCATAGGTGACGCACTTCCTAAATTGATATTCCATTCATAGGAGACGCACTTCCTAGTTTGATTTATCGAAGTTTCACCCCTAGGAGACACACTTCCTAGCTTAAGTTGATTTACACCTATAGGAGACGCACTTCCTAAATTGATAGTTCATTCATAGGAGACACACTTCCTAGCTTAAGTTGAGTTACACCTGTAGGGGACGCACTTCCTAGCTTGAGTCATTGAAGTTACACCTGTAGGAGACGCACTTCCTAAATTGATAGTTCATTCATAGGATACGCACTTTCTAGCTTGAGTCATTGAAGTTACACCTGTAGGAGACGCACTTCCTATATTGAGAGTTCATTCATAGGAGACGCACTTCCTAGTTTAAGTCATTGAATTTTCACCCCTAGAAGACGCACATCCTAAGTTGATTTTCACCCATAGGAGACGCACTTCCTAAATTGATATTTCATTCATAAGAGACGCACTTCCTAGTTTGAGTCATTGAAGTTTCACCACTAGGAGACACACTTCTTAATCTGGGTCTTTCAGAATACACTTGCAGGAGACGCAATTGAGATTTCACCTCTAGGAGATGCACTTCTTAGTCTAGGTCATTCAGAATACAACTGTAGGAGACACACTTCTTATATTGAGATTTCACCCCTAGGAGACGCACTTCCTAGTCTTGGTCATTTAAATTCACCCTTAGGAGACGCACTTCCTAGTCTTGGTCATTAAATTCACCCCTAGGAGACGCACTTCCTAGTTTGGTTCATTTAGGTTTTATTTTTGCAGACGCATTTGCTAGTCAAAGATTCTTGGTTTTACTCGTAGGAGAGGCATATCCTAGTCTAGTCTTTTGTTTACTCTCAGCATTGCAACAATAGTATAAGTGGTTTACAATTTTGCTAACAACTCACAAATCTTCCTAGTGCAAACTGGGGCATAAAATTTCGTTTGTTTTGTTTGTTTTGATTGCAGGTACCCACATAGAGAACAAGGGAAGATAGTTCAAGTTTCAAGGGAAAGCAACAGTGTTCAAAGGAAGACGGTTCAAGTTCAGCAATCAGGCGCCCACCTGGAGAACAAAGGGAAAGCAATTCAAGTTTCAAAAGAAGATAGCACAAATTTCAAGGGAAAGCAGCAAGGTTCAAAGAAAGACAGTTCGAATATTGACAATCAGGTGACTACCTGGAGATAAGGGAATTCACTTGAGAATGCAATGCAAGTTAGTAACAAAAGAAGCTCACGGCAAGAATGCGAGTCAACAGTCTGAGATGATCAACAGAAGTTAGTCACAATATAGAAAAAGAAAAAAAAGAGAAAAACAAGAAGTTAATCCAAATGCAGAAGTTGATGAAAGATGTGAATTGTTTAAGACATGCTGGAGTCACAAACATGGTGTGGTATCCAGGTTTGGTCCGAAAAGTTGAAGAATAATGAACTAGCACCTGTAGCTAACAAACTCCAAGGTTCAAATCTAAAGTCTGCATGAAGAACCATTCAAGACTCAATATAAAGCTTCAGAAGACTTAACGATAGGAACATTGTAACTCATAGTTGACAGGCTTAGCTAGTCTCTTTTCATTTCTTTTGATTTTGATGTAATAGCAGGACCGCAGATCGGAACTTCGACGGAACGACACCTCGACCGACTCTTCACCTCGGCATACTCTATCATCTCACTCACTTTTGAACTACACTGACCTGATTCCTTTATAGCCAAGGATATGTAGGCAACCTCGGAAGCAAGGTTCAGTCAAATCTTTCAAAAATGCTTCCCACGGAGTATTCAAATGGGCAAAAATCGCTCGTATCCGCTCACTTTATCATTGCCCGAAAAAACTATTCATGTTTCCGAGCAAAGAGAGGCAGCTGCGAGCACGTGATTTCTAGCCCTATATGAATTACTCCCATAAAAAATTAGAAAATAATTTTTTCCAATTTTTGCAATTTTATAGGATTTTTCGTAGAATTTTATTAATTATTTGCATTTCTGTGCATATTTAATTTCCATTAAAAATCAAAAAATACCAAAAATACCAGGCATTGCATTTAGATGTTGGGTTCACATTTTAGGATTAATTAATTAGTTAGTTGCTTTGCTAAAAAATAAAAATCACAAAAATTGCTCATTTTTACATTCTTAGCTTTGAAATTTTGGATTTTTGATTTTTCTCTTTAAATTCAGGATCAATTAATTTTTATAAACTTTATAGTTAAATAATAAGTTCAATTTTACAATTTGAATTAATTTAGGAATTTAGTTTAGGTTTTTAATTAATGAAAGAAAAGAATGAAAAAGAAAGAAAACAAAAGAAAATTCTGTTTTTTTAGTGTATTGGACCACCCGAATGAAAGAAATAAAATAATCCAATTACCCTATGGCTACCCAGACCTTTGACCCATTAACCCTTCCCTTCTTTATATGCTAAATACACATTATTTATAAGAGAAGATACCGATATAAGCTGAAAATCATAGAACTGTAACGCAGCTGGATGGGATAGAGATGGACGAAAAAATCAGAGGAGCCGCCGCTTACACCCAGATCAGACCCCATTCGTTCTGCTTTCTTCTCCAACACTGACCCCTTTCACTATTGAACCACAACAGAGGAAACACCCAAAACCTTCGATCCTCTCCTTCAAAGACAATACCAGAACCTGCTTACCCCTCCCCATCGTCGGAAAAACATCCACCAACAACCCTTTCATCTTCTCCTTCACAACCTAAAAATCCTAAGATTTTCCCCTCTCAATCACCAAGAAATCAGACAGACCCCACTAAAAATAGCTATCTGAGCCGTCCACCATCCAAATGAAGCTCCTCTCTTAAGAAATCAAAAGTGTTTCAGTATGTGTATGGTCTCTGGTCATGAAAGTAGTAACGGTTTAGCTCATTCTTCTGATTTCCAATTTTACAAATCTTGGAATTCGATCAAATTTGAGGGTGGTTGGATTTCGATCGAGTCTGAGGTGTTATCAGCAGCGCGGTCGGAGTTCCGTCAAGGTTGTCGTCGCTGTCCGAGTTTTCCATAGTTAAGCATTTTCCTATTGCATTTGGAAAAATCATCTCAGGTCCGTTCTTCTTTACTTGTTCTTGATCAATGTATTCTTGATGTCTCAAGCACTTATACGAGAATGAAAGAAAAGTTATGCTGTTTATAGTTGCTGCTTCATTATCAGGGTACAATCTTTTCTAATCTTCGCCTTGTGGCACTGTTACTATGTATTTTACAATATCAGCCTTGCCGGCTTTGGATGTTATCGCGATTTGTCATCGTTTTCTTGTCTATGGCTATTAATATCTGTGAGGTTCTTCTAGACGTGAACAAAACAAGTAGTATTCATGTAAATGAGATATTGTCCGTCTCTTTCTTTTGGGTTCTATATTTGCGGGCCTTTCAGAATTGCTAGGAGATGGTGTCAACAATTAAAAAAACAACTGAATGTATCAATCACTTATAAAAAATACAAAAAAAATACCTCTACAGATGTGACGTTGTTCTGATAAATTAGCCTACTAGCTTGGTTCGTTTGCTGTGTCTTGATCGTGTTAAGTTAAGCATTTTTGTTGAAGTCCATTTGATCGCTTGAATTCTCACGAATATTGATGAAGCAACAGATTGATGTGGTCATTACTTATTTTACTTATTTCGTGACCTTTGGTTTAGTATTTCATTGTTTGAATTCTCACGGATTAAGGACACAGGTTGATTGCTTAAGAGTTGATTCTTGAAGAAATATTTACCTACCTACTTGCTTTAATGAAGACCATGTTGTGTTTCTTGTCAAGTTGCGATACTCACGTAGCAATTTAATTTAGGAAATGGTTTTGTTATCATTCATGAGCATGAATATCCGTGAAAGCCTTTAAGCGCATTTAATATACTATTGTGGTTGTGGACACGTTCGCGTGACATGATTACGATTTCTAAAAACAAAACCGAAGTATGCGTTCACGCAACTTCGGCCAAACTTTCTTAATAATAATAAAACGTTATTAATTGTTGAAACGTTCGCGTGACACGATTTTGACGCGCCAAACAAATGGATATACGTACGCGTAACCTGTTTCAAGATAATTTTCGTAATTAAAAGCGGTGAAAGAAGTAAATGCACACAGGTTCTAAAACTAGTAAGTAAACAATTTTAACAAACCAAGTATGATCAAAGCGACCGTGCTAGAATCACGAAACTCGGGAGTGCCTAACACCTTCTCCCGGGTTAACAGAATTCCTTACCCTAATTTCTGGTTCGCAGACTGTAATACAGAGCCAACCCTTCCTCGATTCGGGATTTTAAACCGGTGACTTGGGACACCATAAATTATCCCAAGTGGCGACTCTGATTTTTAATTAAATAATCCCGTTTCGATTGTCACTTCAAATTAAAAATAACTCCGTTATTATTATACCCTTTCGGAGGTATAGTAAGAAAAAGGAGGTGTGACAAGAATGAAATAAGGTTAACATCTTGGTAAGATGGCTTAGCAAATCGGGCTGTGATCGGATTCCCTCAAGAAAGCGGTGGTAATGTGAATGATGATGAGCAGTATTAAATGCCCCAAACTAAACCTATGGAAATTATATGAAAGCTATGAGATTCCTTTTATCTGATGATGTAGTGATTGTTTAAAGCTTTTATTGAATATTTAAGATTTCTTTGTTCTTTTATGATAGTCCTTTCTAATGAGATGGTGTTTAGTTATACATACTAGTGCTATTCGACGACACTAATGTCCCTTTTGCCGGGAGCGCTACATCTTTAAATGGATGTAGGTGTTTCCACAGCAGGCAATGTTGGTTGCAGCTAGTGATGCATCTTCCTTTCAGCGGACTTGGTGAGCCCCGCTTCATTTTGGGGTCCTGTATCGTTTCTTATCATGTTCTATGTATTTTGAGGTATAACCGGGGCCTTGTTGCCGGTATTTCCGTATTACTCTTCAGTTGTATTTAGAGGCTCCGTAGACAGGCTGTGGGTAGTGTCGGGTATTAGAATTGAAATAGAAATATTGATGTTTGACAAAGATGTATAAAACTTGTAATATCTTCAAAACTACGAACGAAGTTGCTAATGGAAATGAAATGGAAATCGTTAATGTCATGTTTATAGAATTTGATTAATGGTGTGCATTTCCTTTTTATTCAAAGATGAATTTGGATAGTGTGAAACCTAACAGAATTGCTCAGTCGGGTTTACTCGGTTGAGCGCCGATCGCGCCCCTCGATTTTGAGGTGCGACAATAGTGCTACCATTGCACACACCTACAGAGAGGGAAACGAGGTGGCCGATAGTTTAGATAATGCATGATGCAACATGGCCTCTAATGAGAAACTATTTATTTTTTAAGAGCCACCGGATTTTGTCAGCACTTTTTTCCAAAGTGACAAGGCTGGAGAAACTCTTCTTAGGAAGACAACATGCACATTGCAGGAACAACAAGCCAAGGATGTGGATTAGAACACTTTTGTAATCCATCAAAATGAGCAACGCATGCTTGCTTCCAATGGCAACACTGTAATGGATAACTATGTCAGAATAGATAGTAGTAGTATTTGTAATAGATATCTATCAAAAAACTCTAGTACTGATGCATATGCATCACCCTCTCTGTAGTTACTTTACTTTTGTTTAATGCAATATTATCTTTCTCACCAAAAAAATGTGTAAGACTCGTCTTACCTTTTTGCGGACAATCGATGATGCGTACTGATTAAGAAAGTGCAAACTCCGTCTCTCTTTTCTCTACTATATTGTGGATAGGGTAAAATCGATTTATATTAAATACTTTCATAATAGAGCGAAACGTGAAATCGGAGACAGATTGAAAGTAAAATAGGTAGAAACCAGGACTGGGGGCGGCAACTTCGGTTAGCATTCGAGAGCCCCTGAAGGGAATATTACTATCAAAGACAAACGAATGCCTACCACACAATAACATTCAATGAAGAATATTCTGCAATATCAAATACACAACCTGTTATAGAGAATTATCTCATTTATAGCATGTCATTACACACTCGTAAATGACCCCCATAATTGTCATTTAATAAGGGCATCCTAGGACCTTGTTCCTTATGTGCAACTATAACTATTGATTTCAACAGCCATTGTAAGTGGACGAATTTTCCGATAAACGTATGCTATATAGTATCCAAAAGCTCAATAATATTTTATTTCTTGCTTATTAATATTGACATTGCTATCTTCGGAAGCTCTGCTCCAAGTACCAGGCTAATCATTGACTCATCTCGATTCCAACGCTAAGTCTTGTATTTTATTTAATTTATTTATTATTTAGGGATCAAATCAATTCGCTTTTCTATAAATCACGATACAATTTCAACTATAATGTTTTATAGGTAAACTGTTTGGTGCCCAGTGTGGTGCTTTCACAGTTGTGTAATTGAGTTGATCCTTGCATCTATTACTAACCTGTTAAGTCTTTGTTTGTTAGCAAAAAATAATTAAAAAATTGGGAGATATCGATGTCAACATCACGTGCAACGTTGAGGCCCAACCTTAACACGATGATTCGAATAGTGATACACGCTACGGAAGGGATGAGGTCGGTCCGGTCCATGGCATCCAATATCCACGGCATGTTTGGGAGGCAACACCTGATGATGCTGAACATGAGCACTGCGGAAGCAGTGAGAATCCCGAGGGAGCAAAAAAAGGCTATTATGGGCCATCTCTTATGATACGATTAGGTCATGATGGAGTTGAGACATACATTGTCGGGTGCTTCAACAACTTGGTGGAAGAGGTCCAATTCCTTCTGGTGCTCCCGCAAACAAAACAACACAAAGGGTTGATAACAATTCCTCGAAGGGCAAGGTCGGCTTCGATTGATGGGGGGAGGGGGACGACAACAGATATGATAAGAATAATGAGAATAATCCCTTTGAAATAAAACTCATGCAGTTTTAGAGGGAAATAAGCACCCGGATGGATCAAATTTTAGGCGCACCGCCAGTGTTGAAAGGACCAAACTCAAAGAAATACACCCAGTTGTCGTTCAAACCAAGCGCGGCATCGGAGTTGATCCCGAAGCTGTTCAAAATGCCAGACGTGCTAAAAATGTAATAGGACTTCGCATCCTCAAGTGCATATCACCACCTATACAATGAGGGTGAAAGGAAGCGACTTAGCTTTGCACGAGATTGAGTCAGTCTTGTTGAACATGTTCGGGAGAGCCTCACTAAAGGGGCCAGACATGGTATTCCCTTTTACCCGAGCACTCGATAGATTCCACAGAAATTCTTGCAGATTCCTTTATCAAGGCCTACGGCGGGGCTAGAGAGGTACATGCCCAAAAGGCTGGCATATTCAGAACTGCGCAAGGAGAGTCCGAATTGCTGCGGGAGTTCTTGACCATATTGCAGAAGTTGACGATAAAGTTACCGGTTGTGCCAGACGTATGGGCAGCTCAGAGATTTATTAAAGGCCCGAATTCGAAGATTTTGGACTCTTCTCGAAAACTGAAGTAAAGTATACTTTAGTTCCAGACCATAACATAATCGCTACCAGTCAAAGATACGAATAGAGGATGACCAGCTTGGTTTCCTAATATCAACCAAGGGATGGTACGAAGAAAAGAATAAGGAAAAGGTAAAAGATGATTTTGACATAGATTGAAGGTCTTTTAGAGGTTAGTTTTTGCCATACAAAAGGGCCGAAGGACACCGCAGAGGTTTTCGATCGCCGGATAGATTCGCTACCGATAAGAGAGCCAATCATGGCTGGAATAACAGATCATTACAGGACACACATGTTTCGAGCTCCTGGGGTTCCAGCTACCCTAGGTTGCCTGAATATAACTTCAATGTCAGCTCAGTGGAGCTGGCATCAACGATGAGGAATATTAAGGAAGCATGGTTCCCGAGAATGATAAGAGCAGACCCCAGTTAGAGGGATCCTAAGCTATGGTGCAGGGTACCATCGGACCAATGGCCACCGGAATGGGGACTGCCGACATCTGCACAAGGAACTAGAGACATTGCTGAAGAAAGGCCATTTTAGAGAATTCTAAAGCTACCGGGCAAAGAACTGCTACGTTCATAATAGGGATAGCGTAGAACCATCGAAAGTAGGAGAAGATCCTCCTCGTCTGACGATCAACGTATAATTTTTGTGGGGAATGATTAATTGTGTAACCTTTTCGGGAATAAAAAAGACAAATGTATCGGTGACCCATATCAATAGACTTCGGGAAGTCACCGAGGACGATATCACATTAACAGAGGAGGACGTAAATGGACTCCTACTACCACACAATTATGCCCCGATAATTTCCCTTAATGTTCTAAAATTTGAAATTAAACGTGTTTTGGTGGACCTAGGGAGTTCGGCCAATATTATCCAATTGAGAGTGACGGAACAAGCCAAGTTGACCGAAAGCATCATTTCCTACCACCAAGCTCCTCTTCGGGTTCAATTTCGCAAGTGTGACAACCTGAGGGGATATTCTGTTGCCCATAAATGTCGAAGGGATAATGAAGAAAACCCCTTTTGAAGTAGTAGATGGTAATATGGGCTACAATATTATTCTTGGAAGACCATAGCTACACGAGATGAATGTTGTGCCGTCGACACACCATTAACTTCTAAAATTCCAAACTTTAGAGGGAATTTTAAAAAATAAGAGGAGATCTAACAGCGGCAAGGGAGATGAACGTGCGCAGTTTCCAGAAGCAAAGGGAAGGATCATAGGACATAGCAATTAAGAAACCGACGCCTGCTCTTGAGACAAATGAAGTCAACAGGAGAGGGTGGAGTCGTCAAACTCCTATCAGGTACCAAGATATTTCTAGGTACTAGAAGAAACAAATGCAACCAAGCCCACTCCAAAAGAACTTGAGCACGTCGCATTGTTTGATAAATTCTTCGAGAGGAAGCTCCACCCGGGGACAAGATTAAACCCCGAGCTCAAGTAATGATTTATAGAATTTCATAAACTTGAAGTTCGTTGTTTTGCATTGGTGCATGAATATATGACATGTATTCCGCCATATGTGAATGTGCATAAATTAAGCCTGGATCCTAACATACCTCCAGTGAGGTAGAAGAAACGCCCTATTGTCGAGGGAAGGAAAAAATTTATCAAAAAATAGGTAGCTCGATTACTTGATATCAGTTTAATCCGGGAGGTAATGTATCATGACTGGCTAGCTAATGTAGTAGTAGTTCCAAAAAATAATAATAAATTTTGCATGTGCGTAGATATAAGGCTCCGAATAAGGCGTGCCCAAAAGACTCATTCTCATTGCCAAACATTAATCATATGATTTATGCGACGACTGGGCACGAGTTGATGTGTTTCCTCGATGCCTATTCTGGGTAAAACCAAGTAAAAATGAGCCTAGAGGATTAAACTAAAACTTTGTTCATAATAAGTTTGGCACATACTACTATAATGTGATGCCTTTTGGGATTAACAATGCTGGAGCCACTTATTAGAGGCTTATGAACAAAATGTTTGAAAAACAAATTGGAAAAATGATGGAAGTTTACATATATGATCTGTAGGTTAAGTCTTTGAACACATGTGATCATCTGAAACACCTCCAAGAGAGCTGTGACATCCTAAAGAAGCACAAAACGAAGTTTAACCCCAAAAAATATGCATTCGGAGTCAGCTCCGGTAAGTTCTTAGGGTTCGTGGTGTCACAAAGGGGGATAGAAGTCAATCCAAATAAAATTAAAGACATTAAAGACATTCCTAGCCAGTTGTCGAATGTGAACGAGGTTCAGGGGTTAACAAAAAGAATAGTTGCTTTGAGCAGGCTCATTTCCTCGTCTTCAGAAACGTGCCATCAATTCTTCTCACTCCTAAAGAAGAAGAACAACTTTGAATGGACTCCAAAAGCCAATAGGGTCTAAAAGATTGGAAAAAGTAGTTATTGATCCCTCTATTACTATCAAAATCGGAGGAAGGAAAACAATTGTTGATTTACTTAACGGTGTCGGAGGTAGCGGTATGTGCCATATTAGCCTGCGAAGATGAAGGAACGCAATCTCTTATTTATTATGTTAGTAAAATTCTAACAGGAGCGGAAAACTGCTACCCACACCTCGAAAAATTGGCCTTCGCTCTCGTAGTCGCCCCTCGAAGTCCTAGGCCTTATTTTCAATGTCATCTGATATCCATGGTGACAACATTTTCCCTACGGAATATCCTTTTTAAGCCTGAAGTATCACAATTTTTGACTGACTTTGTTGCCGATTTCTGTATTGGACTAATGCCTTTGGCCACTAAAGAATCAGTGATGGTGTCAGAATCGACATCGGAAATCTTGACCTTGCTCAAGGACAGAGCTGCGAACGTGAAAGTGTCCGGGCTCGAGGTGGTACTAATCATGCCTTTGGGAGAAACCCTGAGGCAGGCCATAAGAACTGTTCTCTTGACTAATAATGGACCATAGTATAAGGCCTTGACTACAGGACTCGAGCTATCCCGGAGACTGGACTCTGACGTCATAGAAATCAAATGTGATTCCCAACTAGTAGTAAATCAGGTCTACAAAATCTTTGAAGCCAAAGAGGAACGTATGCAAAAATACGTAGTGAAAGTACAAATTCTGCTTGCAGGGTTTAGGGAATGGTAACTAGCCCCTATTTCGAGGAAGGAAAACACAGAAGTAGGCACTGGCCAATTTGGGCAGGTCTACAGATATGAAAGGTTCAGACACCGATCTGATCGTGCAGCCACTCGTAAGTGGATGGTTACTATGAAGTAAACACAACTAATTTGGTCTGGGACTAGATAAATGAGATCGTTAGAATATCTCGAGCACATAAAACTACTCGAAGATCCCAAGGCATCAAGGGCGGTGCGTACTAAAGCAACTTGTTGCTGCTTCAAGGGAGGCCAATTGTGTAGAATGTCTTTCTAAGGCCTGTTGGCCCGATGTTTAGGAGCCTCCAAGTAATTACGTCATGAGAGAAGTTCACAAAGGGATTTGAAATCACTCAGGTGCTAACTCCTTGGTATTAAAGCTAATTAGGACATGATACTACTAGCCCCGGACGGAACAAGACGCTAAGACTTATGTTCTTAAATTCGATAAGTGCCAATGCTATGCATAATTAGTTCATCAACCAGCAGAGCTATTGCGCTCGGTTTTGTTGCCTTGACCATTCATGAAATGGGGAATAGACATAGTTGTTCCACTATTGCCGGCTCCCAATAAGATAAGATTTCTTTTGATTTTTATTGACTACTTTTGTATGTGGGTTGCAGAAGGTACTTACTAGAAAATCGACGAGCGCGAAGTGGTCGATTTCCTGTAAGAAAACATAATTTGAAGGTTCAGAATACCAAAAGAGATAGCATGAGATAATAGGCAACAATTTATAGGAACAAAGGTCACATAATTCAATGAAAGACTTGAAAATCAAAAGAACCACATCATCGCCATACCATCCGAGCGCAAACGGCCAAGAGAAACCAACAAACAAAGTTATTATTCAAAATCTCAAAAAGAAATTGAAAACAACTAAAGGAAAAATGGCTCAAAGAGTTATCGTGAGTGACATGGGCGTACCGAACAATGGCCAAGTCAAGAAAGGGAGAGACACCATTCTCTCTCGTATACAGAGTAGAAGCCCTCATTTTGGTTTAAGTGGGAGAACACACCATTAGATACTTTTGGACGGATGTTGATGCCCAATTTTTTTCTGTATATTTTAATAAGCAAAATACCTTCAAAATAGCTTGTATATGCATATATAAGTATGTCCCAATGGTTTACTATTTTTCTTAATTTTTAAAATATTTTTTAAATCAATTTATTGCCCTATTTTATAAGGAAAAACTCAATAATTACTCCAAAAATTATCATTTTGGTGATTTATTAGTTTGATTCTCATACCTACACTAAAATATATCTAACTTAATTTTTATACATTTTTTACAAATTTATTTAGTATTTTAAAAGCTAAATTGCATATAATTGCAATATTAGCCTCTTTTAAGGTTTAATTGTGTTTATAATTATAAAATTGACTCAAGTATTTTTAATTTAATATTTATGTATTATTAATCATTTTAGTACCGTTAATTTATTTCCAAAAATTATTTTACTATTTTTTATAAAATAAATAAGAGAAAAGTGGCTATTTAAATACTAGCCCGGTTTAATTCAATTATAGCCCTAAGTCAACCCCCAATTAAACCCAGCCTGAGGCCCAATTACCCTGACCCAAATCCTAATCTACTCGACCCATGACCCTTTTAAATAACTCGCCCGGATCCCACATTCAATCCAGGCTGTTGAACAAAATGATCAACGACCACCCTTTAATCTTTCTGTTTTATTTTCCCATTACCCCCTAAACCTAATCATTTCCCACCAGTAGCCGCCTATGGATTTCTATTCTCTCTCAAACTACTCTCAAACCCTAGCCGCCGCCTAATCACCACTCCAAATACGCCTGAATCCTTGGCTTCGAAAGCCATTAAATGCCTGTACCTACCTCCTATAACTCCTACATGCTCGATTATCATAGTTTTAATACAAGAACTTGAAGAAGTTTTCCAGACCCTGGTCTACTTTAGTGCTATGCTGTCTCCGGTTATCTTCAACCTTGCTCCGGCCAGCCATGGCTATTCAAGCCTGACTCTTGGTTTCTCCTGCTCAGATCAATGACCTTTTAAGCCTTTCTCACCACCTGGGTTCTTCTGAAACCCTAACCTTTGAGGTTCATCTGATTCTTTTAGATCTACTGTAGATCTGTGTTTTCTCTAAGCTTTTAAACATTTTATCGAAGTTTCCTTTACCATCAAAACCGTTTTTACCTTTTTCGATTTAGGATTCTATTTAGTCATTTCAAAGCTTTTCTGATTTTTAACATGTTCTACTGTGTTTTTCATGTTGTTCTTCTACTATAGGATGCATGTTAGAAGTTTTAGTCCTCTTTGAGACTTCTTCATTTATTTGTTAGTATTCTTTGCCTGATTTACTTATTTTCATCTCTTCACTCGATTGATGGTGAAAACCCTAAATTTGGGGATTCATTTGAGTTTTGAGACTATTTGTTATGTGACTTGCTTGTTCTTCATCTCTGAACTTGTTTGGCTTCAAAACCCTAATTTCTTTGGACCTATTCGAGTTTCTGAAAGTTGTTTCTTCTGTTTCTCGATTAAATTTCTAAATCTTTTGTTTCTGTATATGAGTCTGATTTACTGCTAAACTCTATAAGGTCTTTTACTTCACCCATTGGCATACTATTTGATATTTTCTCTTCTCTGTCACTGAGTAACTGAAATTGACCTATGTGACTACCTGTGTTTGCTACTATATGATGTTTCTCTTTGTCCTATATTCAGCCTTACATGATTAATACTTATATACTCTTTTATATGCTGAATTTGCTTCTGAAATGACCTTCAATTTTGGGATTGATTTCAAACGTTCTAGAATAATTTTGATTGCATTCATGTGTTAAGTGATTTTTCTCTTTCCTTGTTTTGCCTTACTGATTTCTCTGTTTCTTGGGTTGATTTGAAAATCTTCCTTAGACCTTCGATTCCCATATTTCTGACTTGATTTGTTTGTTTATTCATGAATCTGTAATTTTTCTTGATTTACTATGTATTAATTGTCTCTATATTCTGCAACTTTACTTTATTTACTTACCTTATTTGGTTAGCCGAGTATTTCAAAGATTCTTCCCTTAATTAAACTCCTATGTATTTACCCCTAATCGTCTACTTTGCACAAGATGTTTACTTGATCTCTTTCTTTAAATAATTTCTGTCCATTACCGTTTAAGTTTGAACTCCTTAATTAAAGGAAGTCCATATATTGATTGATTTTAATTGATACATAGTTCCATAATTATTACTAAACTATGATTCTTGCCATGTTTTCCACCTATTTTTAAACTATAAATTACCCCGCTCTTTCATTAACACAAACACACACGAACACTCTTAGTTTCTGAACTCTCACTCACACTCAAAAACTAATCTCTTTTGTTACTTGTACTGTGGCCTGCCTTCAAGTCCTGCTACTTGCTTTTACTGTATCTTGCTCTTTGAAACAATGTGTTTAATTAATACTTTTACCCTCTTGTCTGCATATTGCTTGTGTTTAGTTCAACACTTATATTAGTATGTTGTAATTTCCTTCTGCCTTTTATTTATCTGCTATTCATCCTAAATGTGTTTGATGCTAATTGTTTGTTTGAGGCATGACAATATTAAGTATTACTGTCTATGACTCAAACTTGATTCCCCTGGAATCATAACCTCTATGTCACCATCATATGTATTTTATTCTTGTTGATTTTGTAAGCATAATAGCACTCTCTATTAGTGTGCATGCCCAGAATTTGCTAATGCCGAAGTACATAGGCTCTTTGCAATCCCCAATCTCTGAGCCCCTTTATGTGAAATCCTCAATCCTTTAACTATTTCCTAGCACCTCTTCCCCTCTTATTTACTTTCTTAGTTCTTTAAAACTCTGTTTCTTCACTTGTACTCTCTCTTAGACTTTAAGTTCTGCCCCCCTCTTATGAGCCTTACCTTGTGACCCATCGAGCTCCCTCTAAACTTGGACACTTGAGGGATGGCCCTTCCACACTACACTTGTCCTTATTTTGGTGATACAATTTGGGTGTGAGCATTGCCCGGAGTCCCATTGAGGCTCTTAGAGATCTCTGACACACTCAAATTGGAGAAAGGCTTTGGATAGGTGGTCTTTGAGTTGGTCTATCTCATAATTCAGACAGGAAGTCAGAATTAGGCTTCCTCTGGTTGTACTCTTTTATTTTTAATGTAATTTTATTCATTCTAGCTTGTAATAAGTTGTAATAAACACTTGGGTCTGGTTAGTGAAAAGGGTGGGTAACTATGCATGCAAAGGGTAGAAATCATGCCTATAGTCTATTCTATTTCTACATACTCAATACATATAGAAATCATGGCTATAGGTTGTTCTAGTTCTGCATACTCAATACATATAGAAATCATGCCTATAGGTTTTTCTAATTCTGCATACTCAATACATATAGAAATCATATCTATAGTCTATTCTGTTTTAGCATACTCAATACATATAGAAATCATGCCTATAGGGATGTTACAATTCTGCATATTCAATTACGTATAGAAATCATGCCTATAGTTTGTTCTAATTCTGCATATTCAATTAGGTATAGAAGCCATGCCTATAGATTGTTCTACTCATCCATATTCAGTTACATATAAAAATCATGCCCATAAGGTTTTAAACAAAGTTTCACATCTATATACTATCTATAAGGTTTAAAACAAGTCTGCATTTAGATACTGTGTCATAAGGTTTTTTTGCACTTCGACCCTACGTCTGTAAGGTTTAAAATCAGCAATGTATAGAAAGCATGCCTATATGAGTCTCTGAATGAATCTGATTCGCTTCACTCAATTCTAGATCTAAGAATCAGTAATAATATGTACTATCACCTGCAGAACCTGTAATCATTTTTTAATTCTGCCCCTCTTTTGATAATCTGAGTCCTTTACTTAACCAAAGTTTAGCAAGCATGCCTATAGGATTTCAAATAATTCATCTCGAGTTTTACTATCCTATCACCTTCTGAATTCGGTAGATAGCATGTCTATAAGATCTCATGTGAGCACTTAGGCAAGCTTTAGAGTAATAATTGAAAACTGAATCCGCTTCTATTAATTATTACAACCAGCAAGCAGTCCTGATTTGGGCTTCTTATCTGAATTATGTAATAAACCAATCTAAGTTTTAATAAGACCTAAACAGTATGTGCAAGTCATGCTAATTATATGCTTTCTTTGTTTAAGGAGGTGTATATGAGCCATTGTTTGTTATATGCTTTCACCCAAAATCTACAATATGTGATTTTGTATGTAACCTTAGAATTTTTACCTTTGAATCTCCAAATAAGCCTAACATCCCTCCCTTTTAGGATTAGTAGTCCTAAGTGGCTCCGGGACTGATAGGAGTGGGATGGGTAATAGCATGCAATAAGTAATCGAGACCAACCCGCTTTTTAAATACCTTAACGGGGCGGGAAGGGTAGATACGGATATGATGACCGCGCGATAATGTCACGTGTAGCCCCTCATTGAGGAGTGATTACCGGATATTGTGTGGGGTGATCCACAATTTTAATAAACCTAGGACTCCCCTTTCCTTTATTCTTTACTCTTTTAGCATTGTAACTCTTTATTTTAAAAATCAGCTTTTCTGATTCCCCGTTTCAATCTTGTCTACAACCTTTATGTGTTGAAATCCCCTCTTATTGAGCCTTATTTGCTTATATGTTGATTGTACCCAAATTCACTATAATTGTCTGGCCTTGAACCACACTAGTGGATTCTGAGGGGTGCCTAACACCTTCCCCTTAGAATAATTTCAAGCCCTTACCCAATCTCTAGTTATTCAAACAAGATTAGAGTTGAATCTCTATGTCCTAATGCACCCTAATCATTAGGTGTCGACTCTTCAAATGCAAACCCAGTTCCCAAAAGGAACGAGTTGCTCTTCCAAATGTCATAAACCTGATTTCGCAAGAAAAAGGGGGTGCGATAGCATGGCGACTCTGCTGGGGATTTTTTTTAGTCTTTACCATTTAAGACTATTATTGTGAATTTATGCTTCTTTACACGCAATTATTTGTTTATTTCTTTTCAGCATTCAATTTCAGTTTTGATTGCAAAACTGACTTATCTCCTTTTTCCTTTCTTTACTACTTTCCTTTACTACTGCTTTAAATTATGGAAATGTTGTACTTACTGCTTTCTTAACGTGCAAATACGTGACAATATGCCTTTAAATGTTGCATAATTATGATCAACATCATATTCCACTCCAGCCAAACAAATCCTATAGCAACGCTTATAATGAGTGGTTGCGCTCTTCCGATATTATCACCTGATAAATCTGAAAAAGGCATATTTGTGGTAAAACTAGTCGATCAATGGTGTAGTCGACGGTTCCGCGCCTTTCCCCCTTGAGTTGTCCGCTCAAGGGTACCTGTCTAAAACCCATATAGAAACCTTACTCTGTTTAACTGTGCATGCATCATGGTCAAACCTAGCCGAGCCTATTATGTTGTCCGCATAATGACTCTTTAAGATAGCCTTGTCCAAGTCCAATGGGTTTCCCTAAACCTAAGGGGATATCATCACGTTTTTTGCATTTATTTGGAGAACTAAATGCTTTTACGCCAATTATTGATATTCAAATAGTCGAGTCCGGTGGGGGTAAAGGCCTAACCCTTTGTCTTGCAGAAATATGAGGCACGAAGTCCCCAGATTCGGCATGGTCACAAACATCCACCCAAAACTGCTAAGTTGGTTGAAGAACTTTCACTCTAGTGATTAGACTCTTGTCCGGAAATATTTGGGGAAGCTACCTTCTCTCCTGGAAATCCAACCCAAAAACAAAATCATGGAAGCAACTACTTTATTCTGGGATTGTGAAAGGTTCGTCTTCCGCTTCAAGGAAATTGAGATGACACCCTTGTTAGAGGAGATAAGAGGACTAGTCGGCCTAGTCTGGGCAACTCCGGGACTGCTGATGCCTAAAACCTTAAAGGTAGGGGTTTCTTCAAACTTATGGGTTTAAAGAAGAATCCAGAGTTAGCATGTCTGAAAGAATCCTACATCCCTCTTGACTATCTGTTTGAAAGGTATGGTCACAAAAAATCCTACCACACCTACCCTGACGAGTTTGCCATCACATCCTTGGGGCACAATCATCGAAGGGTCTTCGTATTTATGTTTTATTTCCTTAGGCTAATCGTGTTTCCAACAAAGAAAGCAAAGATCCACACCAGACTAGCTATGGTAGCTAAAACTCTAATGGAGGGAATTGGTGGGCAACCATTCAGCATCGTGCCCATGATCATTGCAGAAATATACCGAGCGCTAGAGAGGTATCAATAGGGAGCCAAACGCTTTGAAATCTGCAATTTGCTACTTCAACATTGGCTCGTAAAGCATCTCCAAAAAGGAGAATATCGACAAGAAATTCATCGAAGGGACTGGGATGATCATATCGCTTTTCATCATCCAAAGCGAATGAATTACATGCCCAATATGTTCGTCCAATCGGAGAATGCTAGAGAATGGGTCGAGCTCTTCGAGAATTTGACTGAGAACCAGGTACAGTGGATGTTCGAGTGGTTTTCAACAGAGGAGTTCATCGTCGGATCCAGAGATGCACCTTTCTTGATATCAATTGGTCTAAGAGGAACGTACCCTTATGTCCCTCTCCGGGTTAGGAGGCAAGCTGGTAGGAAGCAGGTTATACCCAGGGTCGACAAGATGAGACACTTCCGAGCTGACTTATAGGATGATGATAGCCCTTACAAGTGCCAAGCTCAGCATATGTGGCACTGCAAGATCATTATGGGGAAAGATACTATCGAACCAGATAGATTCCATGTCGGTTGTACTCCTTACTATTCCGTCTGGTTTGAGGATAATCACAATGGTCTGAGTCACCCTGGGTTTGTTCGTTACCACAGGATCATAGATGAAAAGGCCGAGGCACAGCTCAAATGCAATCAACTATGCAAGAGAATTTGGGAGTGCGAAAGCGAGCACCGTGAGATACAAGAAGCCAATGAAAAACTAATTGAGGAATGGAAGGATATGGCTGTCAGCGCCAACAAGCGACTGGGATATTCGGAGCGACGTATAGTGGAGTTGGAGAAGAAATTTCTCAAGAGGGTCGAAGACTGCCGAAATACTGAAGGAAACGAGGGCGGACATCTAGCCAGAGCCTACCTATTGCTGGGACTTCGCGAGTTGGGAAAGTTGTTTGATGGATCCAAGGATGCCAAATATGGGGAAGATCCTTCTGGGACCAAATGGATAGGAGTTTTCATTTTGCTTTATAAAAAGTAATAAGGCCAATAGCCACTAGCAATTTTTATTTCATGTTATTTAGTGTCGATTTGGAATTCATCTACTTTTTATCAATAATATGAGGCATTTAGCATTCCAAGTTCTCCAAATCAACTTGTCACTAGGCCTACCTCGGGCACAAAAAGAGGACCACAAATTAGGACACACTTTATATTTTCGCACTATGTGTTTAAATATTGCAACATCTTTTTATAATCCTCACTAACTTGTTACCTTTTTGTTTTTACTTTTTGTTTATTTCCCCTCCCTAAAGGTTAGTTCGTGAAATCTGGCAACATCATCCTATTTCATGAGATACAGGGGCGCTCCACCTACTCCTCTTCTTAGTCCTGTCAGAAACAAGGACAAAGGGAAGATGGAAGATTTGAACAATGCCAGAAAGGAAAAATCAACTGAACAGGTAGAGGTCACTCATGGTCACGGTACTCTGGTTCCCAAGGAAAATACATCCCAAATAGAACAAAACCTTCTAAAATTTAAGGAAAAACCTGACCAGGTTTGGAATCTGGCAAATTTGTCATTTTCCATCACCACTCCAGATGTTAATTTCCCAAATGCTCAGAACCCCACACCGCCACAAAATATCCCAAAGCAATCAAGCTATCCTGCTCCTTATCACCACTACAACACCTTCCATACCTCAGATAACACCCCACTGCTCATCCCAGAACTCCAGCACTCCACAAATGACCACTTCCACACCTAACATAATACCCCCATCTACGTGGAAACTATGCCACACTCCTCCCAGCCCATCTCAAGCACGCCCGAGTCCGATGATAAAGACTTGCTCATCAGAAACTTGGCCGAAGAACTTTAAAAGTTGACTAGCAGAATTCAATGCGTTGAAGAGAGTACGGAGATCTTTGCATACAGCCCGATGTCAAACTGCCCGAGAGGTACAAACCTCCTAAGTTTGAGATGTTTAATGGCACATAGGACCCAAGAGTCCATTTAAAAACGTACTGTGACAAGTTGGTCGGAGTAAAAAAAGACGAGAAAATCCGCATGAAGCTTTTCATGAGGAGCTTGAAGGGAGATGCTTTATCTTGGTACATTAGCTAAGATCCAAAGAAGTGGTCGAACTGGGTAAGCATGGCGTCTAATTTTATGAATAGACTCAGGTTCAACACGGAGAATGCACCGGATTTGTTCTATATTCAAAATATAAAGAAGAAGCCCACAAAAACATTCCGCGAGTATGCTACTCTCTAGAGGTCCGAAGCTGCTAAGGTTAGACCTGCCTTAAAAGAAGAACAAATGAACAAATTCTTTGTTCGGGCTCATGACCCACAATATTATGAAAGGCTGATGATGATCGAAGGCCACAAATTTTCTGACATTATCAAGCTAGGGGAAAGGATCAAAGAGGGCATCAAAAGCAGTACAGTTACGAACTTCGAGGTATTGCAAGCTACAAATAAGGCCTTACAGTCAGGAGGTGTGTCCAAGAAAAGACATAGGAGCCGTAATAGTTGCACAAAGAACCAAATCTCCCATCAAATACCAAACCTACCGAATGCCTCAACTCACATATCAGCCTACTACAAACTACCAAGCACCCCACCCTCTTACCAAACTCAACCACTCACTTATCAATCACATCCAACACCCACATATCAGCCTACTTCACCCAAATATTCCCATCCCGCACATGTTTACCATGCCTACAATACTCAACCAGCCGACTATCAATCCCCTCCTCCATGCCAAAACATCCCTAGGCCTCGACCAAACTTTTACCGAAGACCTCTAAAACAATATACAGCCATTGCTGAGCCTATTGACCAGTTATATGAAAGAGTCAAAACTGCAGATTATGTCACCCCTATCCCTGTTGCTCCCGAGAACCCTTCTCAGTGGGTTAATCCAAATAAATCCTGTGCATACCATTTCGGCATGAAAGGACACACTTGCCGAATGCTGTTATCTGAAAGATAAGATTTAGACTTTAATTGATAACAAGGTTATTGTGGCAAAGCAACCTACTCAAAATGTCCACAGTAACCCTGTACCGGACCACAAGGGAAGAGGCATTCACATGATTTAAATAGAGGATGATTGGGACCCCAAGGGATCGATCGGCTTGATCACCGAAGGTGACGACCCAAAGAAACCAATAGTCACCCTTAATCCGATGGTAGTCCAAATTTAGACCTCTAAAGATGATGAGGTAAATATGTCCATACCGCTGGAGTTTGAAGCATCATCATCTACAAAGACGCCAGCGCCAATTGAGGTAGAATTCGTGTCTCCTGGAAAGGCACTTACACCATTCGAAGTTGCAGTTTTACCGCCCAAGGTGCATATTCCATTCGGAGTAAAGATAGCCATGCCAATTCCAGTGGAGATGTCAGCCACGACACCATTCCATGCAAAGGCTATACCATGGGACTACACAGCCGAGGTAAGAAGGAAAGGCAAGGTTATGTTCGGAGGGGCTACTGCGCAATAGGGTATGACAAGAATTGGTAGAGTTTATACCCTAAAACATCTGGCTGAGTCGAGCACGAAGGCTTCAAGCCGGCCAACCATCCATGAGATCGGGCCAGATGATCTCTGGAGAAAGATACATGCCAAGGAATACTCGATCATTTACTAGCTTAACAAAACACCGACGCAAATTTCTATCCTTGCTTTGCTACGAAATTACAATACACACAAGAATGCCTTGTTAAGAGTGTTGAGCGAAGCATATGTGCCAAGATACATCATCGGCGGAGACATGGCTAACATGGTAGGACAGGTATTGGAAAGTCACAAGATCACTTTTCATGAAGATGAGTTGCCACCAGAAGGGTTGAGTCACAACAAGGCATTGCACATCACCGTACAATACGAAGATTATTTTATCATCAGAATCCTGATTGATGGAGGATACAGCCTCAATATTTTTCCTTTGGTAACACTCAGGACATTAGGTAAGGGACTGAATGTGATCAAGGAAGGGGCCATCAACCTGAAAGCTTTTGACTGTTCCCAAAGGTCCACCATTGGGGAAATTAGTCTATGTTTGCAAATGGGGCCTACTTGGTTCGATGTTGATTTGCAAGTGATATACATGCCGGTATCTTACAATTTATTTTTGGGACGACCATGGATCTATGCCGCTGGGGCTGTGGCATCAACACTACATCATGAAGTGAAGTTTGAGTGGAATCACCAAAAGGTGGTCATTCACAGCGACGGTAGTAATCCTATATACAGTCGCCATCCCATCCCATCAATCGAAGGCCGAAGAAAGATAGGTAGGGAGACCTTTCACCACATCGAGCGATTCAACGGCGTTGACAAGGAAAAATGGTGGGACAACAAAATCGAGAGCATATTGAATTGGAGTGGGTATGAACCGTGTAAGGGGCTTGGCAAGAAACTCCAAGGAATTGATAAGCCTATAAAACTCAAGAAGCATGGCACCACCTTCAGTCTGGGATATGAGTATACCTGGGAAGAATTCAACTACTGGTCACCACCATGGCGCGGTCCTTACTATCCGTTAGAGCAGCCAATACTTCGCTTGGAATAGGTTTTCCAACCGGTCAACGTTATCTATGGGTCAGAAGAAGAGAAACATTAGCAGCGGTGAAGAATTTATTCCTAGAAGACGATGACATGGATTGTTGTGTCCTTCTCGAGGAGTATGGGGAGGAAGGCCCTTCCATACAAGCTGTGAGTGGAGGAGCATGCCTCAATAACTGGACCATCAAAACCGGCAGAGCCCGGTGAGCCTCGGGGTAGCAAGGTTGAACAAGCATCATGCACTATCTTTTATTTTTACTAGTTTTTTTTCTTGCACATTTCAAATTTCCGCAATAAGATCTTCAATTTTCAAAACAGTTATGAATTTTATCAAAGAATTTTTTTCTTACAAATAAACACTCTTATTATTTTCTCTCATTACTCTACTTATACAACACTAGTATTACTTATCTTGACTAATTGATGACTATGACACACAATGATACAACGCAACAAAAAGATATAGATTCAGAGGAAGATGTCATACCGGAAGAGATTGTTAAGGAAGTTGAGAATTTTTAAAATAGACCAAAGTCCAACCTGGACGAGATAGAAAATGTTAATCTGGGGGATGAAGAAAATATCAAGGAAACATTAATCAATGTTCACTTATTGTCATCAGAAAAGAAGGAATACACTGAGTTTCTTAGAGAATACGAGGACATATTTTCCTGGTCGTATGATGACATGACGGGCCTGAGCACATCTATTGTGGCTCACAAGCTGCCAATCGATCCGACACGTCCGCTGGTAAAAAAGAAGCTCAGAAAGTTCAAGCTGAATATGAGTATGAAAATCAAGGAAGAAGTCACTAAGCATGTCAAAGCCAAGGTCCTCAGGGTAGTGGAATACCCAATGTGGTTAGCCAATATCATGCCAGTAACAGGAAGGACAGGAAGGTTAGAGTCTGTGTTGACTACCGGGATCTCAACCAGGCTAGTCCGAAAGATGACTTCCCCTTGCTAAATATATACATCCTGATTGATAATTGCGCCAAGCGTGAATTGCAATCATTTGTGGATTGTTTCGCCGGTTACCACCAGATTTGTATGGATGAAGAAGATGCTGAGAAAATGGCTTTCATTATGCCGTGGGGAGTGTACTGCTACAAGATAATGTCGTTCGGGCTAAAGAATGCATGGCCACCTACATGAGGGCTATAACTACCATTTTTCATGATATGACACCCAAGGAGATAAAAGTGTACGTAGATGATGTTATCATCAAGTCCAAGAAGGCCGCTGATCATATGGAAGATTTGAGGAAGTTTTTCAGCAGATTGTAAAGGTACAACCTGAAACTGAATCCCGCAAAGTGTGCATTTGGTGTTCCCGCTGGGAAATTACTTGGGTTTATTATGAGTCACCGAGGAATAGAACTGGATCCATCAAAGGTCAAAGCTATTCAAGAAGTGTCACCGCCAAAGAATAAGAAGGACGTGATGAGTTTCTTGGGGAGACTCATCTACATCAGCCGGTTCATAGCACAGTCTATAGTCATCTGTGAGACAATCTTTAAGATGCTAAAGAAGGATGCCTCTACCAAATGGACTGATGACTACCAAAAAGCTTTTGAAAGAATCAAGGAATACCTGCCAACGCCAGCAGTTTTGGTCCCACCCGAGCCGGGTTGACCTTTACTACTCTACATCGCAGTATTAGATGGTGCCTTTGGTTGCATCTTAGGGCAACATGATCAAACGGGGAGGAAAGAGCGGGCCATTAACTATCTCAGTAAGAAGTTCACTCCGTATAAGGCCTGGTATTCTCTGTTAGAGCGTACTTGTTGCGCTCTGACTTGGGTGGCCTAGACATTGAGGCACTACTTCTGTGCCTATACTACACACCTCATATCAAGGATGGATCCTCTAAAGTACATCTTTCTAAAGCCCATACCCACTGGCAAGCTAGCCAAGTGGAAAATCCTGTTGAGTGAATTTGTTGTCTACGTGTCTTAGAAAGCAATCAAGGGACAAGCACTAGCGGATCACCTTGTGAAAACCCCGTGGATGGAGAATACGAACCCCTAAAGACGTATTTTCCTGACGAAAAGGTATCATTCATATAAGAAGACATTGCAGAATACTATGATGGCTGGAGAATGTTTTTCGACGGAGCAGCAAATTTCAAAGGGGTTGGCATAGGAGCGGTCCTATTATCAGAAACCGGTCAGCATTATTCAGTGTCCGCCACGCTCCGGTTTCCCTGCACCAACAATACGGCCGAGTATGAATCCTGCATCCTAGGGCTCAATATGGCCATTGACATGAACATACAAGAGTTTCTAGTAATTGGAGATTCAAACTTACTCATACATCAGGTCCGAGGAGTATGGGCAACCAAGAACTCCAAGATACTGCCGTATCTGCACCATGTGTAGGAGTTGAGAAAGAGGTTTACAAAGATAGAATTCTGACATGTTCTCAAAATCCATAATGAATTTGCTGATGCATTGGATACACTATCATCCATGATACAACATCCAGATAAAAACTTCATTGATCCCATTCCAGTGAAGATCCACGATCAGCCAGCTTATTGTGCCCATGATGAAGAAGAAGTAGATGGAAATCCTTGGTTTCATGTTATCAGGGAATATTTGACAAGAGGAGAATACCCGGAACTTGCAAATCCTACTAAAAAATGCACACTTCGGAGGTTGTCCAAAAATTTCTTCCATAGCGGAGGAATCCTATGTAGGAGGCTCTTGATTTGGGACTACTAAGGTATGTTGACGCAAAGGAAGCATCTAAGCTGCTAGAAGAAATCCATGCCGGGACCTCCGGTCCACATATAAATGGTTTTGTCTTAGCCAAGAAGCTAGTCCGGGTTGGTTATTTCTGGATGACTATGGAGACAAACTGCATCCAGAATGTCTGAAAGTTCCACCGCTCTTAGATACACGCAGACATGATAAAGGTACCTCCCAATGAGCTTAATGCAACAAGCTCACCATGGCCTTTTGCCGCTTGGGGAATGGATGATATCGGACCAATCGAGCCTGCTGCTTCCAACAGATAAAGGTTTATCCTAGTTGCAATTGATTACTTCACCAAGTGGATCGAAGTAGCACCTTACAAAGCAGTAACTAAGCAAGACATGGCAGACTTCGTCCGTGACCGCATTGTTTGTCGGTTTGGTATTCTAGAATCAATCATTACTAATAACGGCTCAAACCTCAACCGTGACTTGATGAAAGCTATGTGTGAAACTTTCAAGGTCAAACACAAGAATTCCACAGCCTACAGGCCTCAGATGAATGGAGCTGTAGAGGCCACCAACAAGAACATCAAGAAGATATTGAGCAAAATGATATAGAAGCATAAGCAATGGCACGAAAAGCTATCATTTTCTCTATTGGGGTATAGCACCACTGTCCGCACATAAACTGGGGAAAACCCCTATATGCTGGTTTATGGTACAGATGTCGTCATTCCCGTCGAAGTAGAAATTCCTTCCTTGAGAATCATACATGAAGCTGAGCTCGACGATGCAGATTTGGTGAAGAGTCGTTAAAAGTAGATGGCTCTTGTAGATGGAAAAAGAATGAATATAGTTTTCCACAGTTAGATTTATTAGAATAGAATGTCCAAAGCCTTCAACAAAAAGAGTCAAGCCGATATAGTTCGCATCGGAGCTGCTGGTGTTAAAGAAAAATTTTCCACATCAAAATGAAGACAAAGGGAAGTTCTCTCCCAACTGGAAAGATCCATACATGGTTCAACGGGTTCTAACAGGAGGAGCCATTAAACTTGCAGAAATGGACGGAGAAGTTTATCCTAAACCAATCAATTCAGATGCAGTCAAGCGTTACTATGTGTATTTTTCATGTTTTCCTTGTATGATATAAATTAAACTACGTCTGACTTGATTCCCGTTTAAAGGGGATACGTAAGAAGCCTTATGGGTTTTGTCATAATGCAATAAAATTTTCATTTCCCCCGCAATTGGAAACTAGGGAAGAATTTTGAGGTCAATTTCAGCCAATCGTCACAAGCAGCCGTCAGAAGCATCAACCCGTTAAACTGGGGTAGAATTTTGAGGAGGACCCTTAAAATTCCGTAACTAGAGAGGTTGCAATGTCTTGAGCCACGTCACAATCATCGGTTCATCTAAAGTTATTTCTTAAATATATACTTATGTCATATTGTTTACAAATTCATGTGCATTTATTATAGAAATCGCTTGGTTCAGCAACGCTACCCCTAATGATACATACTGTATCACCGGATTAAAACCGAACAGGGCAAGCAAGGCCAGGGGGATACGAACTAACCTCCCTTTACAAAACTCACGATTTTCTTTTGGATACAGACACTTGGATTGCGAACGCATCTGACATACTATACACTCACGAGACAAACATTGTTCATGAATACAACTCTCAGAATTATTGCATTTACCAGTATTTGCGATCCATGCACACCGACGATATTCCCTGTATCGCAATGTCCCTAGCAGTCACAATGTCGCGACCTTCTATCAGCTACGAAACTCTATTACCATTTTCCATTTTATTTTATTTCTGCATTGCATAAGGCTACCATTCTGCTTTCCGAGAGTAAACACTGTCTCCATATGCATCTTTTTGCATTGCATAAGGCTAACATTGTGCCTTCCGAGATTAAACACTATCTCCATCTTTATTTTTTGCATTGCATAAGGCTACCATTCTGCCTTCCGAGACTAAACACTATCTCCATTTGCATTTTCTCATTGCATAAGGCTACCATTCTGCCTTCCGAGACTAATGATCGCGGCAGACTCAACCTTAGGAAGATTGGGCGCTAAGACTTTTACCCTATAGTGGTATCGAGGTCAATTTCCACAGGGAGCTAGAAAAGGAGTTGAGTATTTGTTTGGTCTAGAAATGCGTTTTGGCTCCTCATTGTACTTCTACCATTTTTTGTTTTTATAATTATCAACTAATTAAAACTAAGTTATGCTAAAATATTAATTCTAGGTTGTATGCAAGATAGAGAAAGACACTAGGGTCGTGGCATTTACCTAGGTGGTCAAATAATCGGTAGAGATTCCTAATACAGGAATGATGATTATGGGGCTTATGCTATAACTGTTGCACGATTGCACTCACTCTCACACCTCTCGGTAGAGAGAGTGATTTTGCCCAATTGACTCTCTCGAGACCAATTGGGTAGGCCAATATGCCCAAGCAACTTAGGGTTCAAGTTGGGTAATTACTCTTTCGAGGTTTAACCCGTTAATTGGGACTACCATTCTCATGGGTCCATCCCAATTCCTTGTTAGTTCAATTTTGGAGTCATAGACACTCTTTCTCAAGAAGAGTCAAGACCCACTAAGCTAGACTTAGTGTTTGCAACCACCAAATCCTGATTAAACCATAAAATTAACCCAAATAGCAAACACCCAACATCATCCAAGCTTTAAATAATCATACCCATTAATTACCCACACTAGGGTTGATCCACAACCCTAGCTAATAGTTTAGCTAGACATAATAGAGAGAAATTGAAGAAATAATAGATAAAATCAACATATTAATTAACTACAATTTAAATGTACAAGAAACCATGATAAAACAAGATGAAAACGCCCAAAATAGGCTAAAACTTGAGTCTCACGAGCGCAACTTAAGATCTGATAAAAATACTTAACCTAAAAATGGGAAAATGTTCTATTTATACTAGGCTGGAAAATTCGGAAAAAAATACCCCTGTGGGGCTGGTGCGGACCGTGCGAAGTTGACACACGGCGGCATGGGGTTACTCAACTTCTAAATCTTGCTTTCTGAACCTCAGTGATGTGGACCGCACAATGATATAGTGCAGCCGCATGGTCACTAGCGCGGACCACGTGAACCTGTAGCGCGGTCGCATGAACAACTTGAGGTGGTCTCTGAACTTTTGTGGTGCGGTCCGCGGGAACATGTAATGCGGCCACACGAGCGGGCGCATACCGCATGGGCTTGCAGTGCGGCCGTGCTGCTTTAGATTGGCTTGACCACTTTCTGAACCTCATTGGTGCGGCCGCCTGGCATGATGGTGCGGTCTGCACCATGTTCTGCATGTCCTCTCTTCACTAATCTTTGACACTTGAGCAGGTTTCACTCCTTTTCGAGCCGATTTTTGACTTTTTCCATCTTGTCGCTCAAACCTACAATCAAGCGCACTTGTAAGTATTCTGGGTCTATTTTATGGCAATTCATACATAAAGCATAGGCAAGTATGGGCATAAAACGTGTTAGAAATCACAGTCATCACTCGCCCAAACTAAAACCTTTGCTTGTCCTCAAGCAAGTAAAACAAGACCCACCGCGCAAAAGGAAACATCCGAGTAATTCGAGCTTATCCTAAAGCAACATCATCACGCATCAATTGGGACTAACAATTGCCCTCAATACGAATGCATCATTAACACATTTTTAGCTTTTAAGAACTATGGATCAAATGTGACACAAGAGCATCGAGGGTTGACTCATTTCATCAAGGAGCTTTTCTCAAATACCTTGGTCATTGTGGATCCCAAACTCATACATCCTCAACTCTCCCTAAGCGAACCTCACCTTTTATAGTAATGACACACAAACCGAGGTTGATGGATTTTTCACTCATATCTCTCACAAAGAAGGTCATAAGTCTGGCTCTAGGTACCATATGCTTGCCCCTTGTGTAAGTATCCACTAATGCAGGTTCTATCCAACTCAAGATCATATAGGGCTTTTGTGGAGTCATTGTAAAGGCTTTTGGGTAAGGGTAGGATATGTTTTGTTCAAGTGGGTTCAATATTCCCTCAAGCACCTCTTTTGATTCATTTTGGAACATTTTCTTGACTCATTTGAGTATTCACTTCTTTTTCGAGGGGTTAGAGGGACACATTGTCGCTCTTTTTATGCAATTCAACACATTTCTCCTTTTTCTACTTTTTTCACAACCTTATTCACTTTTGTTTTCTTTGGATCCCCTTTTCGACCTTATTCAATTTGGTCTCTTTTTCTTTGTCTTGTGTTTTCTTCCTTTTTCATTGCCTTCCTTTTCTTTTTGCTTTTGCACTTTTTACCATATTACTTCCTTTCTTGTCTCCCTCTCCCAAACTTAGATATTTGCCAACTACTCAAGGGAAGATTTGGGTGCCAAAAGAGGGTGTCATTAAGAACGGGTATAGGTTTGTAGCTTTTGTTCTTTAAAGAAGAAGATTTAAGGCTCAAAAGGGGTTTGCTAGGGATCGTTTCATTGGTAGGTCATGGAATTGTTCAATCTTAGCATTTCGGATCAAGGAGGGCCTATACTCACTTATCAATCCAAATTTCACCTAGGATTTCGCCTCAACAAACACTCGGGGCAAGTTCTAAACCATCGGCTCAGAGTTTAGACTCATGATTCGAATTCTCACCACACACACTTAAGGATTCCTGAAGACATCGAGTTGAGGGCCCACAACGACCTTAGTTCCAATTCAAGCGCACAGTGGTCCCGCACGACCATATGATGATTTTTTGGTCAACACAAGAGTCTCAAGGCCACAATTTTCACCATGGGATCAAAGGCATATGTGTTTGGCCCAAGTGAAGCTTGCCTGAGGTTCCCTTAACTACGAACTATTGAAAATCAAAAAGAAGAAAAATCAAAAATGGACTCAAACCCTTAAGAAGGTTGTCACGCCATCTATCAATGGGAAGAGCCACCCGGTTCGCAAAATACACTACCCTTGGAAAGAACCGTGGCATTAAGAAAACCAAGGGCTTATTGAAAATACCAAAACCAACACAAAAGGCTACGAGCCTCCGTACTAAGCTAAAAACGAAAAATTTGAACCAAAATAGGAAAACCAAATGAATATGTACAATGGGGAGTAGAATATAAAGTGGGATGAATATATACATAAGAGTCTAAAAGTAGCCAAAGTCAAAGGTTATATACAGGCCAACTATTAAAATCCAAAACATAGACTAGAAATGAAATAAATATATACAGTCATCTTGTGTATCAGAATCAAAATGGTAGGGCGCACTTCCCACGAATAAAAGATGGCATTGTCCCCAATGCCAACTACTAAAATAAGCTCAAAAACAGAGATAAAGGATATAGAAAGGCCCCTCAAGCCTGGTCCACATGCATGGGGTCTGCAGTCGTCCCCTGATCCTCTGTAGTAGCCGGGACCTCAGACTGGTCTCCGACCTGCTGCTCTGAAACTGGTGCAGGATCCTGCTGCTGGACCGGTGGC
The DNA here is from genome assembly GCA_026770625.1 of Nicotiana glauca. Classification (NCBI taxonomy): domain Eukaryota; kingdom Viridiplantae; phylum Streptophyta; class Magnoliopsida; order Solanales; family Solanaceae; genus Nicotiana; species Nicotiana glauca. Next base: position 29,343 of record MU684848.1, on the reverse strand, counting down.
ACCTCCGGTACCTTACCGGAGGGAGTGCTCTGAATCTCTGCCAACTCAATCACCACTCCCTCAATGCTGGGCAACTTCCTCTTTTTCCTCATAGGCTGTGGTGCCTACTCCTGCTGTGGCTCAGGTACTGGGACTGCTGCTGGAGGTGCTGGATTCCCGAATAACAAGTCTAACGACATCTGATCCACCATTAGATTATCCATATCTGTTCGAAGTACCTTTACCGACTCCTTTGATGCCCTGGTCTTCCTCATTTTCTTGTGCTCCCGAGCCAATTTCTCCAAGGCTGTGCTGTGAGCCCCAACTGCCTTAGTCAAGGCAACCTGAGTCTCGAGTATCTTATTCTGGTTGGCCAGAAGCATTTGCAATGTTTCCTCAATAGATGGAGGAACTTGGATAGTGGCCGTGGTAGACTGAGCCTCAACCGAAGTGGCTAATATGGACAACTTGGATGTTGCTACGGACATCCAGTTGTTCAAACTGGCCAATATCATAGACAGCTGCTGGGCTGTCAATGGGTTGGTCCGGGAAACTGGAACTGTAGGGACAGCTGAAGAACTAGGGCCTGCAGAAGAGGAGGGCCTATCAACTGGGACAGATATAGCTGGAGTGGAGGGAAGCTCTGTAGAAGGTTCGACCTCAACCGGCTCTCAGACTGGCCGATCGAGGCAGAGGTAGATGACTTGCTTTTGTTGTCCCCCTTCGGGTTATCTGGACCCTGAATACTGAACCAGGAGAAGGAAGCTATTGGGCGCACTGTCACATCATAATGCATTTTCTTAACCTTCAAGTCCGTAAAGTACAATGTCAGAGTGTTTGGGTAAGGATAATTCCACGAACTGTTAATCCCCATAGCAGTGATTGCCCTGTGCATAACATTCCCCACATTGATAGGGAATCCCGCCACAATGGACGCAATGAGCACAACTTGAGAAAGGGGGACGGTCTGGTCATGAGAAGTGGGATCCAACCTATTGCACACAAAGGTGAGCAACCCTCTCTCCTCGAAATTCATATTCTTCCTAAGGATTTTCACTCCTGCCTGTATCCAATCCGGAACAACACCTGGATGCGCTAAGAACTTAGCTAACCATGGGCGAACCTCCTCTTTCAGTGCCAACTTCTCCAAGTATTGGGTCTCGTCTTCGTCCTTGAAACCCAAATAGTCATTGAATGCTTTTCTCGAAAATACCATATTCTTGTTTCTCACTTTGGTCGTAGTGGAGTCCTTTTTGGTGTAGGCAACATTTGTGTAGAACTTTTTGACTATGTGCTCGTTTGCATTTACCAACCCGTCACTGTAATGGTCCCACCCGCTTTTCGTTTGAAATTGCTCATGGACTTTGGGTAGGAGTGGCAATAGGTCCTTGGTTATGATACACCTCTCAGGGATAAGATGTCTTTTGGCCCACATTTCCCGAATTTGTGGAAGGCCACTTGACTCACAAAGCGGTCCTCCCACACTTCAACACCACCAACCTCGGGTACCCCACTAACCGGGACCTCCTCAGCACTGTCAGCACTCTCCTCAGATTCTGAAGCTGTGGGGGAGGTGGAGTATTTGCCGCTGCCCGTTGCTGAGCCATCAGACAACTCAGATTGTATAGCTGGTGGATCTTAGGCTGGGACTGAGGGGGCTTGCCCCGACTCAGCTGATAAGTCCTGAAAGGGAAGGTATTCACTCCCCGACTGCTCCTCATCAGTCACTATTTGTTTCCTTGTCTTTAGTTTGGGTTGGGGAGTGAGTTTCTTTAGCTTAGCTTTCCCTCCCCGGGAGGGTTCACCTCGAACGGGTTGTTTGGCACCTCGTCCTCTTTGTTTCACCATTTTCTGCACACAAACGATTCTAACATTGTTAGTATAGGCAAGTGCAGTGTGTTATCATATGCATAATAAGGCAGAGCATCAAGAAACAATTATGCAGACAATAGACCAGACCAAAGCCACGCGGGCGCGCCAACAGGGCATGCGGATGCACAGGGCAATGCCGAAGAACAACTTCTCTCGGAACATGTCCCATGCGGGCCACTCCATCAGGTAATGTGGCCGCACGGGAACAGTGTGGTCCGCACAAATAGGTCATGCGGCCGCACTGAGCATCAACTCCAATTGGGGACTTTCTGAACTTCACTGACGCGGGCCGCGCAAACATGGCATGTGGTCGCGCGGAGCATGGCGCGGACCGCACAAACTTGTCATGAGGTCGCGCTGGGCGATTACTCCAATCAAGACCTTTCTGAATCTCACTGATGCGGGCCGCACAAACAAGTAATGCGGCTGCACGGGTCACGGCGCAGACCGCACAAATATGTCATGCGGCCGCGTTGGGCTTTTAATACTAGGACAACTAGGGTTTAACAAAAATAGGCCAAATCTTGCATGTTTTATCATCCTACTTTTTCCCTACTCGTTTATAACATGTCCATCATATCAAAGAACAACAAGAACAACCCAAACTATCCTAAACATGAATAATGAAGAACAAAAATAAAAAGGAATAAAGAAGTTATCACTAAGGAAACATGTATAAAGTATAAATTAACACTAATAAAAAACTAATGTGAGAAATATGTTACTAGGAAAGTGAAGAAATGCTCTTGATAATGCAAATGAGAGCCTCAAGATGAACAATGAAAACTTAGGGTTCAGAGGTCGAGTTGGCAAAAAGTTTACAATGAAGCCCTGGGGGTCTATTCATAGAAAAAGGACGTGGGCCCCCAACTTACCCTCCAGCGCGGCTGCGTAAACACGACCGCGGACCGCGCTGGACTTACCTCACACCATCTTGTGCAAAACATCTAATGCGGCAGCAAAAACTTGGGACGCGGCAGCGTGGTATAATGTGGACCGCACAATTCTGGGATGCGGCCGTATGAATCAAACTTCAGAGACTTTGCCACATGTGCTGTGGCTGGTGCGGACCGCACAAGCAAGGGTGCGGCCGCACTAGCCAACTTCAGAAATTGAGTACTTTTTGCACAGTTGTTTTTCATTGATTCAACATAATCCCTGCAACATCTCACAAACCATTAGCTCAAAAATCCTATTCTACAACAGAAATCAAAAAGAAAGAAAAAGACATGGGTTGCCTCCCAAGAAGCGCCTGATTTAACGTCGTGACACGATGCATGTTACCATCATATCACTTCAAATGAATAAGTGCCACCACGTGGCTGTCAACAATATTCCCTAAATAGTGCTTGACACGATGCCCATTTACCTTGAACACTTCACCATACTTGTTTTTAAGATCAAGAGCACCGAAGGGAGTTACAAAGACCACTTTAAAGGGACCACTCCATTTGGATTTGAGCTTCCCCGGAAATAACCTTAGCCGAGAATTGAAAAGAAGAACCATGTCGCCCACCTTGAATTCTTTACCCCGAGCATACTTATCGTGGAGGTACTTCATCTTGTCTTTATACAAGGACGAGCTGGAGTAAGCATGCAATCAAAACTCATCAAGTTCATTCAATTGCTCCACTCGGAGGTTAGCCGCAACATCCCATTCCAGGTTCAATTTTTTCAATGCCCACATAGCCTTATGTTCTAGTTCCACCGGGAGATGACAAGCCTTACCAAACACCAATCGATATGGAGACATACCAATCAGAGTCTTGTAAGCCATCCGATAAGCCCAAAGAGCGTCATCCAAGTTCTTTGACCAGTCGGTCCTATTTGCATTCACGGTTTTGGACAAAATACTCTTAATTTCCCGATTTGAAACCTCCACTTGGCCGCTTGCTTGAGGATGGTAGGGGGTAGTCACCTTGTGGTTAACTCCAAATTTGGAGAGCAAAGAGTCAAAGGCCTTGTTGCAAAAATGGGACCCCCCATCACTAATGATAGCACGAGGGGTTCCAAATCTAGTGAAGATATTCTTTTTCAAAAATTCCACGACACTCCTGGCTTTATTGTTGGGAAGAGCCACGACTTCCCACTTTGACACATAATCCACTGCCACAAGAATATACGTGTTCCCAAAAGAGCTTACCAACGGGCCCATAAAATCAATGCCCCACACATCAAAAATATCTACCTCTAGAATTGTGTTAAGAGTCATATCATCCCTCTTAGAAATCCCGCCAGCTCTTTGGCATGCATCACATTTCTTCACCAAATCGCTTGTATCTTGAAACAAAGTCGGCCAACAGAAGTCGCAACTTAAAACCTTTGACGCCGTCCTCACTCCCCCATGATGACCACCATAATGAGAAGAGTGGCAAGCCTCCAATATGTTCAATTGTTCTTCTTCCGGGACACATCAGTGAATCACACCATCAGTGCAAATTTTAAACAAGTAGGGCTCGTCCCAATAGTAATCCAAACTATCCCGCTTGAGCTTCTTCCTTTGGTTAGAAGAGACCTCATACGGGATTATACCGGTCACAAGATAATTGGCCACATCGGCAAACCACGGCATAACATGCATAGCCGCCACAAGGAGTTGTTCATCCGGGAAAGCATCAATTATCTCAACACCATTGCTCGGTCTCACTTCTTCCTCTAGCCGGGACAAATGATCTGCAACTTGATTTTCACTTCCTTTTCTATCCACAATCTCTAGATCAAATTCTTGCAAGAGTAGTACCCATCTCATCAACCTCGCCTTCGAATCTTTCTTTGTCATTAAATACCTAAGGGCGGCATGATCGGTTTGGATAATCACCTTGGCCCCCATAAGGTATGGTCGGAACTTTTCCATGGCGAACACAATAGCTAGCAACTCCTTCTCGGTGACTGTATAGTTCTTTTGAGCCTCATTCATCGTCTTGCTTGCATAGTACACCGGATGGAACATTTTGTTGACTCTTTGGCCAAGCACCGCACCAAACGCCACATAACTTGCATCACACATAAGCTCAAAAGGCAATTCCTAGTTGGGTGCGGTGATGATGGGCGTTGCGGTCAATTGATGTTTCAACAATTCAAAGGACTCCATACACCTCTCATCAAAGATGAACTTCACATCTTTTTCCAATAGTTTACAAAGAGGGTTCACAACTTTTGAATGATCTTTAATGAATCGCCGGTAAAACCCGGCGTGGCCCAAAAAGCTCCTCACTCCTTTGACAGAAGTAGGGGGAGGGAGCCTTGAGATGACCTCTATTTTCGCCTTATCGACTTCAATACCATGCTTTGAGATTTTGCGCCCCAAGACAATTCCCTCTTGCACCATGGAGTGACATTTCTCCCAATTTAGTACAAGATTGGTTTCCTCACATCCTTTCAACACCTGGTCCAAGTTCACTAGGCATTCTTCAAATGAGTCCCCCACCACACTAAAATCGTCCATGAAGACCTCCAGAATATCCTCCACCATGTCGGTGAAGATTGCCATCATACATCTTTGGAAGGTC
>MU684848.1:5163-22487 GCA_026770625.1 Nicotiana glauca | reverse complement strand
CCAAGAATGGTAGAGGGAAATGATCTTTTCTAGTGACCTTGTTGAGCTTTCTATAATCCATGCACACCCTCCAACCCGTGACCGTATGGGTAGGAATCAATTCATTGTTGGCATTTGTGACAACCGTCATACCCCCCTTCTTTGGCACACATTGGACCGGGGAGGTCCATGAACTATCCGATATTGGGTCGACTACACCGGCATCCAACCACTTGATAACCTCTTTCTTGACTACCTCTTGCATAGCTTCATTTAGTCTCCTTTGGTGTTCAAGAGACGGCCTTGCATCTTCCTCCAAAATGATCTTATGCATGCAAAAAGTGGGGCATATACCCCGAATATCCGCCAACGTCCATTCAATCGCCCGCTTGTGCTTTTGTAGTACCGCCAAAGTGGCGTCAACCTGCAAGTTAGTTAAGCAAGATGAAAGAATAACAGGCAAAGTGAAATTAGGACCCAAGTATTCATACCTGAGGTGAGGAGGAAGTGGTTTCAACTCCAACACCGGAGGCTCTTCAATAGATGGCTTTGTTGGGGGAGTTTTACTATTCTCAAGGTCCAATGATAACTTCCTAGGATCATAAGAGTATGAGCCCATGCCATGCAAAGCATTTACACATTCAATTCTCCCGGCATCATCAATAGCCTCCATGTTCAAAAACACCGCTTCAAGTGGATCTTCAACATTAATCATTACGCTTGTGTCATCCATTATCACCGCCGTGACAACGTTAAAAAATGAGCACACCTCGGTGCTATTTTGTTGCCTCATAAACTTGCACACATGGAACACCACCTTTTCATCACCAACTCGGAAGGTCAACTCTCCAGCCTCGACATCAACCAAAGCCTTCCCTATTGCTAGGAAAGGTCTTCCAAGGATAATTAGTACTTCAAAGTCCACCTCACAATCTAGTATCACGAAGTCGGCCGGCAAGATGAACTTATCAACACGAACAAGGACATCATCGATGATACCGAAAGGCCACTTCATTGACCTGCCCGCCATTTGGAGCCTCATTGAAGTCGGGCGAGGCTGCCCGATTCCCAAAGTTTTGAAAATCGAATATGGCATTAAGTTGAGACTCGCCCCCAAGTCACAAAGGGCTTTTGCAAAGTCGGCGCTACCAATAGTACATGGGATAGTGAACGCACCGGGGTCCTCAAGTTTAGGATCCATGGAGTGTACAATTGCGCTCACTTGATGGGTCATTTTTATTGTCTCATACTCCACTGATCTCTTCTTTGTAACCAAATCCTTCATGAATTTTGCATACCCCGATATTTGCTCGAGTGCCTCCACCAAAGGCACATTGATAGTCAAACTCTTCATCATCTCAATGAATTTCTTAAATTGGTTATCACCTTTTTGCTTGGCCAAACGTTGAGGGTGGGGCGGAGGAGGCCTAGGCAAGGGTGCCTTGGCTTTGGGCACCTCCAGCTCGGGCATATCTATCAAATGTTCCCTAGACGGGTTCACGTTCTCTTGTGTCTCCTCCTCAACCTCATGAATGTCAATTCACACATCATTTCTTGCACTTGGTTCCACTACATCATCAACCCTCGTAGGCATATCATCATCACGCAACTCATCTTCATCCACCATGACTTGATTCTCCCTTGAGGCATGCACATCACCGCCTCGTCCACTTCGCGTGATCACCGCCATCACATGGTTGTTGTGCCCACCCTTAGGGTTTACTACCGCGTCACTTGGTAAGCACCTTTTGGGCGAGTATTTAAGGATTATGAAATTTGACCAAGTTGCACCTCCAAGTTACGGATGGAAGTGTTGTGTGAAGCCAATTGCGCATCGGAGTCTTGGTTCTTCTTCATCATTTGTTCAAACATAACCTCAATTCTTCCAAATTCGTTGCCCGAAGAACTAGACACTTGAGATTGAAACGGTGGCGGGTTGTTCGGTTGTTGAAACATCGGAGGCCTTTGAAAGCCTTGCCCCCGATTACCTTGGCCACCATTGTTGTTCCATCCCCCTTGACCATTGTTATTATTCCAATTGTTGTTGTTGTTTCCGTTCCAATTTCCACCATTGTTACCTTGATTCCCCCAATTGTTGTTTTGGTTATTCCCATTCCAATTTCCACCGCCTTGTTGATTACCCCAATTCCCTTGGGATCGCCATTGTTGATTGCCTTGGTTTCCTCTATTTCCTTGGTAGTTAGTAACATATTGACAATCCTCACTTTGCATCATAGCACTCGTTTGAATAAGCACTACCATCATCATAGTTGTCACATATTCCTTGAGGATGTTGCCCTCGTTGCCTTCTTTTCATCATATTCACTCCTTCTATGGCATTGACTTGGTGCGGGTTTTGAACTTGTTGCAATTGCGCCTTATCCAATTGGTTCATTGTTGTTGTAAGTTCGGCAATGGCTTGGCCGTGGTCATGCAACTCCTTATGCAAATGTATGACATTAGGATCACCTTGAGGAACGTTTGCCCGGCATTGCCATGCCGAAGAAGTATCGGCCATTTCATGTAACACATCACAAGCTTCATTGTACGGGAGCTTCAAAAAATTTCCACCCGCCAATTGGTTCACAATACATTGGTTTGTTGTGTTGATGCCCCTATAGAACATTTTTTGAATCATCACATAATTCATATCATTATTTGGACACTCTTTGGCCATAGTTCTAAATCTCTCCCATATTTCATGTAAAGTTTCCGTTGGCTCTTGTTTGAAAGCCAAAATCTCATCACGGAGCGCCGCCATGTGACTTGGAGAAAAGAACTTGGCAATAAACTTGTCCTCCAATTCATCCCACGTTGTGATTGAATGATTTGGAAGCCTTTCTAACCAATCCAATGCTTTCCACCGAAGAGAGAACGGGAAAAGCCTCAATCTCAAAGCATCCTCGGACACATTGGTTTGTTTACTCCCCCAGCAAGTATCTATGAACCCCTTCAAGTGCTTGTATGCTTTTTGATCGGAGGTGCCCGTAAAATACCCTCTTTGCTCGAGAAGTGTCAGCATAACATTGGTGATTTAAAAATTCCCTGCCCGGATTCGGGGAGGAACTATGGCACTTGCATAACCCTGGTTCGGAAGAACCCTTGGAGCTACTCTTGGTGGAGGCGGAGGAGGGTCTGGGATTTGATCATTTGGATTTGCATTAGCATTTCTACCTCTCCGTGGAACTTGTGGTACCTGGAGCTAATCTTGCTCAACATCATCAACCTCCTCCCCCGCGACCATGTTGTCAAGAGGGACATTTCCGTTTAGAGCCATGTGTACCTGATGGATCGACACAAATAACGTTAGTAAAAAGAAGGAAAGATAAGCAAAACAGAAAACTAGCTACGCAAATAGTCAACACCGTAAGCTCCATGGCAACGGCACCAAAAACTGATCGCGGCGGACTCAACCTTAGGAAGAGTGGGCGCTAAGACTTTTACCCAATAGTGGTATCGGGGTCAATTTCCACAGGGAGCTAGAAAGGGAGTTGAGCATTTGTTTGGTCTAGAAATGCATTTTGGCTCCTAATTGTACTTCTACCATTTTTGGTTTTTATAATTACCAACCACAATTTAACAACTACTAATTAAAACTAAGTTATGCTAAAATATTAATTTTAGGTTGTATGCAAGATAGAGAAACGCACTAGGGTCGTGGCATTTACCAAGGTGGTCAACTAACGAGTGGAGATTCCTAATACAAGAATGATGATTATAGGGCTTATGCTATAACCGTTGCACAATTTCACTCACTCTCACACCTCTCGGTAGAGAGAGTGATTTTGCCCAATTGACTCTCTCGAGAACAATTGGGTAGGCCACTATGCCCAAGCACCAAGCAACTTAGGGTTCAAGTTGGGTAATTACTCTTTCGAGGTTTAACCCGTTAATTGGGACTAGCATTCTCATGGGTCCATCCCAATTCCTTGTTGGGTCAATTTTGGAGTCATAGACACTCTTTCTCAAGAAGAGTCAAGACCTACTAAGCTAGACTTAGTGTTTGCAACCACCAAATCCTGATTAAACCGTAAAATTAACCCAAATAGCAAACACCCAACATCATTCAAGCTTTAAATAATCACACCCATTAATTACCCACACTAGGGTTGAGCCACAACCCTAGCTAATGGGTTTATCTAGACATAATAGAAACAGAAATTGAAGAAATATTAGATAAAATCGACATATTAATTAACTATAATGTTAATATATAAGAAACCACGATAAAACAAGATGAAAATGCCCAAAATAGGCTAAAACTTGAGTCTCACGAGCGCAGCTTAAGATCTGATAAAAATACTTAAACTAAAAATGGGAAAATGTTCTATTTATATTAGGCTGGAAAATTCGGACAAAAATACCCCTGCGGGGCTGGTGCGGACCGTGCGAAGTTGACACGTGGCCGCACTGGGTTACTCAACTTCTAAATCTTGCTTTCTGAACCTTAGTGATGCGGACCATACAATGATATAGTGCGGCCGCATGGTGACTGGCGCGGACCGCGTAAACCTGTAGCGCGGCCGCATGAACAACTTGAGGTGGTCTCTGAACTTTTATGGTGCGGTCCGCGGGAAAGTGTAATGCGGCCGCATGAGCTGGGCGCGGACCGTATGGGCTTGCAGTACGGCCGCGCTGCTTTATATTGGCTTGACCACTTTCTGAACCTCCTTGGTGCGGCCGCCTGTCATGATGGTGCGGTCCGCACCAAGTTCTGCATGTCCTCTCTTCACTAATCTTTGACACTTGAGCAGGTTTCACTCCTTTTCGAGCCGATTTTTGACTTTTTCCATCTTGTCGCTCAAACTTGCAATGGGTCTATTTTATGGCAATTCATACATAAAGCATAGGCAAGTATGGGCATAAAACGTGTTAGAAATCACAGTCATCAACTAAACACTGTCTCCATCTGTATTTTTCTGCATTTCATAAGGCTACCATTATGCCTTCTGAGACTAAACACTGTCTCCATTTGCATTTTTGCATTGCATAAGGCTACTATTCTACCTTACGAGACGAAACACTGTCTCCATCTGCATTTTTTTCATTGCATAAGGCTACCATTCTACCTTCCGAGACTAAACACTGTCTCCGTCTACATTTTTCCGCATTGCATAAGGCTACCATTCTGCCTTCCGAGACTAAACACTGTCTCCATCTGCATCTGCATGGCCGAAAGATTGCCACTTTATTTACGCTTGTGCGGCTTAAACATCGCCACTTTATTTTCGCTTGTACGTCTGAAAGATCGCCACTTTATTTACGCTTGCACGGTTGAAAGATCGCCACTTTATTTATGCTTGCACGGCTGAAAGATCGCCACTTTATTTCTGCTTGCATGGCTTAAAGATCACCACTTTATTTACGCTTGTACGACTAAAAGATCGCCACTTTATTTACGCTTGCATGGCTGAAAGATCACCACTTTATTTACGCTTGCACGGCTGAAAGATCGCCACTTTATTTATGCTTGCACGGCTTAAAGATCACCACTTTATTTACGCTTGCACGACTAAAAGATCGCCACTTTATTTACGCTTGCATGGCTGAAAGATCACCACTTTATTTACGCTTGCATGGCTGAAAGATTGTCACTTTATTTATGCTTCCATGGCTGAAAGATTGCCACTTTATTTACGTTTGCATAGGCTGAAAGATCGCCACCTAATTTACATTTGCATGGCTGAAAAGATCGCCTCCTATTGCATTTCATGGGCTGAAAGATCGCCAAATTAGTCGAGGGCGTCATTGTTCAGAGGCACCATTTGCATAGCCCGAGAACACCATGCCATGGCTTGGGGATCCCTTTAATCTTTTGCATATCATTATTCAAAGGAATCATGGTTCGAAGGCATCATTCTCATAGCCCAAGAGCATCATTTCATGGGCTACGAATCCTTTAATATTATACGTTTCATGTCCCAGGACATCATGGTCTAAGGATGCCATCCTAACCGTCCAAAGACAACATTAATGGTCCGACAAGAATTTGCATCACATTTAAGTTTACGCATAATATATGCTTGTATTTGCTTATTTGCAGGTAAACCGGCGAGCAACAACCATCTCTGCAGGAGCGATCCCGCTCCAGTTCCCGCAGCCCTACCAGACCTTAACTATTACCCCGTCCTAAATATTGCGTCCGTTCTTGAGAAGTCTCCGTCGGCATGCTCCGCCGACGGATCCTGAACTACATATGGCATGATTCCTATAAGACCAGGGATATGTAGGTAGCTTAGAAGCCAGGGCACGGCCGAATCTCTTCAAACTATTTCTCCAGGTCAAAATCGGCCATCATATTTTTACTCGACAACTTTTTCATCCTTACCGGGTAAAGAGGGCAGCTGTTGATTTCCAATTTTTTCCTGTATATTTTAATATGCAAAATACCTTCCAAATAATCCTTATATGCATATATAAGTGTGTCCCAGTGTTTTTCTACTTTTCGTAATTTTTAAAAGATTTTTTAAATCAATTTATTGCTATATTTTATCAGGAAAAACCTAATAATTATCACAAAATAATCATTTTTGTGATTTATTTATTGTACTCTCATACCTACACTAAAATATAGTTCACATAATTTTTATACATTTTTTACAAATTTATTTAGTATTTTAAAAGCTAAATTGCATATAATTGCAATATTAGACTCTTTTAAGGTTTAATTGGGTTTATAATTATAAAATTGACTCCAGTATTTTTAAATTAATAGTTATGTATTATTAATAATTTTAGTACCTTTAATTTATTTCCAAAAAATTATTTTACTAATTTTTATAAAATAAACAAGGGAAAAGTTGCTATTTAAATAATAGCCCCGTTTATTCCAATTATAGCCCTAAGTCAACCCCCAATTAAACCCAGCCTGAGGACCAATTACCCTGACCCAAATCCTAATCTACCCGAGCCATAACCCTTTTAAATAACCTGCCTGCATCCCACATTCAATCCAGGTCGTTGATGAAAACGATCAATGACCACCCTTTAATCTTTCATTTTTGATTTCCCATTACCCCTTAAACCTAATCATCTCCCACCGGTAGTCGCCTTTGAATTCCCATTCTGTCTCAAACTACTCTCCAACCCTAGCCGCTTCCTTAATCATCACCCCAAAATCGCCTGAATCCATGGCTTCCAAAGCCATTAAAGGCCTGTACCTGCCTCCTATAACACCTATATGCTCCATTATCATAGTTTCAGGACCAGACCTTGAAGAAGTTTGGTCCAGACCTTGGTCTATTTTAGTGCTATATAGTCTCCGGTCATCTTCGACCTTGCTCCGGCCAACCATGGTTATTCAAGCTTGACTCTTGGCTTCTCCTGCTCAAATCAATGACTTTCCAAGCCTTTCTCACCACCTTAGTTCTTCTGAAACCCTAACCTTCGAGGTTCTTCTGATTCTTTTAGATCCGTTGTAGATATGTGGTTTCTTTATGCTTTTAAATGTTTTCTCAAAGTTTTCTTCAAAACTTTTCCATCCAAACCTCTTTTACCTTTTCCGATTTAGGATTCTGTTAAGTCATTTCAAAGATTTTCTGATTTTTAACATGTTCTACTGTGTTGTTCTTGTTGTTCTTCTACGAGAGTATGCATGTTAGAAGTTTTAGTCCTCTTTGAGACTTCTGAATTTATTTGTTAGTATTCTTTGGATGATTTAATTGTTTTTATCTCTACACTCGATTGATAGTGAAAACCCTAAATTTTGGGATTCATTCGAGTTTTGAGACTATTTGTTATGTGATTTACTTGTTCTTCTTCTCTGAGCTTGTTTGGTTTCAAAACCCTAATTTTTTTGAACACATTTGAGTTTCTGAAAGTTGTTTCATCTGTTGCTCGATTGAATTTCTAAATCTTTTGTTTCTTCATATGATTCTGATTTCCTGGTAAACTCTATAACGTCTTTTACTTGACCCTTTGGCATGCTATTTGATATTTTCTCTTCTATGTTACAGAGTAACTAAAATCGACCTATGTGACTACCTGTGTTTGCTGCTATACGATGTTTCTCTTTGTCCTAAATTCAGCGTTGCATGCTTAATACTTTTATACTCTTTCATATGCTGAATTTCCTTCTGAAATGACCTTCAATTATGGGAGTGATTTCAAACCTCCTTGAATAATTTTGATTGCATTCATGTGTTAAGTGATTTGACTTTTTCCTTGTTTCGCCTTACAGATCTCCCTGTTTCTTGGGTTGATTTGAAAACCTTATTTATATATTTGATTCCCATATTTCTGACTTAATATATTTGTTTATTCATGAATTAGTAATTTTCTTTGATTTTCTATGTACTAATTGTCTCTATATTCTGCAACTTTACTTTATTTACTTACCTTATTTGGTTAGCCGAGTATTTTAAAGATTCTTCCCTTAATTAAACTCCTATGTATTTACCCCTAATCGTCTACTTTGCACAAGATGTTTACTTGATCTCTTTCCTTAAATAATATCTGTCCATTACCATTTATGTTTGAACTCCTTAATTAAAGGAAGTCCATATACTGATTGATTTAAATTTGTACATTGTTCGATAATTACTACTAGACTATGATTTTTGCCTTGTTTTCCACCTATTTTTTAAACTATAAATACCCCACTCTTTTATAAACATAAACACACATGAACACTCACTTCACACTCAAAAACTATTATCTTTTGTTACTTGTACTGTATCCTGCCTTCAAGTCCTGCTACTTGCTTTTTGAAAATGGTATGTTCTGATTAAGATTTCCAGCAATCACACAAATGTGTTTACTTAATACTTTTACCCTCTTGTCTGCCTACTACTTGTGTTTAGTTTAGCACTTATTTTTGCATGTTGTAATATCTTTCTGCCTGTTATGTATCTACTAGGCATCCTAAATGTGTTTAATGCTAATGGTTTGTTTGAGGCATGACAGTATTAAGTATTACTGTCTATGACTAAAAGTTGATTCCTCTGGAATCATAACCTCTATGTCACCGTCATATGTTGTGTATTCTTGTTGATTTTGTAAGCGTAACATCGCTCTCTATTGTTGTGCATGCCGAGAATTAGCTAATGCCTAAGTACATAGGCTCTTTGCAATCCCCAATCCTTGAACCACTTTATGTGAAATCCTCAATCCTATAATTATTTCCCAGCACCTCTTTCCCTCTTCTTTACTTTCTTAGTTTATTAAATCTCTGTTTCTTCACTTGCTTGCTCTCTTACAGTTTAAGTTCTACCCCCCTCTTGTGAGACTTGCCTTGGGACCCATCGAGCTCCCTCTGAACTTGGACACTTGAGGGCTGGCCCTTCTATACTGCACTTGTCACTATTTGTTGACACAATTTTAGTGTGAGCACTACCTGGAGTCCCATTGAGGCTTTTAGGGAACTCTGACACCCTCAAATTTGAGAAAGGCTTTGGATCAGTGGTCTTTGAGTTGGTCTATCTCATAATTTAGGTAGGAAGTCAGAATCTGGCCTCCTCCAGTTGTACTCTTTTTTTTTATTGTGTAATTTTATTCATTCTGGCTTGTAATAACTTGTAATAAACACTTGGGACTGGCTAGTGAAAAGGGTGGGTAACTATACATGCAAAGGGTAGAAATCATGCCTATAGTCTATTATATTTCTACATACTCAATACATATAGAAATCATGCCTATTGGTTGTTCTAATTCTGCACACTCAATACATATAGAAATCATGGCTATAGTCTATTCTATTTTTGCATACTCAAAACATATAGAAATCATGCCTATAGGGAAGTTACAATTCCGCATATTCAATTACGTATAGAAATCATGCCTATAGGTTGTTCTAATTCTGCATATTCAATTACATATAGAAACCATGCCGATAGGTTGTTCTACTCATGCATATTAAGTTACATATAGAAATCATGCCCATAATGTTTTAAACAAAGTTTCAGATCTAGATACTATCTATAAGGTTTAAAACAAGTATGCATTTAGATACCGTCTCATAAGGTTTTTCTGCACTTCGACCCTACGTTTGTAAGGTTTAAAATCAACAATGTATAGAAATCATGCCTATAGAAGTCTCTGAATGAATCTGATTCACTTCACTCAATGCCTGATCTAAGAATCAGTAATTATATGTACTATCACCTACAGAACCTGTAATGATTTTGTTAATTCTGCCCCTCTATTGATAATCTGAGTCCTTTACTTAACCAAAGTTTAGCAAGCATGCCTATAGGATTTCAAATAATTCATCTCGAGTTTTACTGTCCTATCACCTTTTGAATTCGATAGATAGCATGTCTATAACATTCCGTCTGAGCACTTAGGCAAGATTTAGATTAATAATTAAAAAACCGAATCCGCTTCTGTTAATTATTACGACCATCAGGTAGTTCTGATTTGGGCTTCTCATCTGAATTATGTAATAAACCAATCTACCCTTGATTTTAAACTCTCTCTCATATTTGGTTTTAATCATACCTAAACAGTATCTGCAAGTCATGGTAATTATGTGCTTTTTTTTGTTTAAGGAGGTGTATGTGAGCCATTGTTTGTTATATGCTTTCCTCCAAAATATGCAATATGTGTTTTTTTGTCGCCTTAAGATTTTTTACCCTTGAAACTGCAAATAAGCCTAAAATCCCTCCCTTTTAGGATTAGTAGTCCTAAATGCCTCCGGAACTGATAGGAGTGGGACGGGTAAGAGCATGCAATAAGTAATCAAGACCAATCCGCGCTTTAAATACCTTAACGGGGTGGGAATGGTAGATATAGATATGATGACCATGCGATAATGTCATGTGTACCCCATTATTGAGGAGTGATTATCGGATATTGTGTGGGGTGATCCATATTTTTAATAAACATAGGACTTCCCTTTCCTTTATTCTTTACTCTTTTAGCATTGTAACTCTTTATTTGAAAAATCAGCTTTTGTAACTCCCCTTTTCAATCCTGTCTAGAACCTTTATGTGTTGAAATCACCTCTTACTTGAGATTTGTTTGCTTATATATTGATTGTACCCAAATTCGCAATAATATTTTAGTCGGGAACCACAATAGTGGATTATGAGGGGTGCCTAACACCTTCCCCTTAGAATAATTTCAATCCCTTATCCAATCTCTGGTTATTCAAACAAGCTTAGAGTTGAATCTCTATTAGTGTCCTAGTGAACCCTAATCATTAGGTGGCAACTCTTTAAATGCAAACACAGTTCCCCAAAGGAATGAGTTTTCCCTCCAAATATCATAAACCCGATTTCGTGAGAAAAAGGGGGCACAACAACTGATGAAGAAGAAAACGACGAAGCATTATTGGTCATATTGGACCTGCTCGACAAACATAGGGACTTGGCACATATAATGATGGCACTCTAGGAATAGAGAATGGCTAGATATTATAATCGAAGAGCCAATCTCCATTATTTCAAAGTGGGTGACTTGGTTTTAAGGAAAGTGACTCTAAACACCTGAGAGCTCAATGCAAGGATGTTGGATCTAACATGGGAAGGCCCCTACCGGGTTTCACCTGTCACCAAGAAATGATCATATGAATTGGAAATTCAACACGGAGTAAAATTGCCAAACAACTGGAATGTGGCACACCTCAAAAGATACTATTTCTGATGAGCATTGCCTATACTAAAAGTGTGTGGTGCACTCTTTATCCGTTCGTCCGGGTTTTGTCCCAATTAGATTTCTCAGGCAAGGTTTTTAATGTGGCAACAACAGAAAGCATACTATAGAGAAAGCACTGTCAGCAGAAATAAGACCTTTAAATGACAAGGCATGGAAGCAACGAGCCACTATGGGACGGTTAGATAGTCTTTAGCTTGATAGAAAAGTTCCTATTAGAAATAAAGCCTGCTATCGAGCCAAAGGTTGCCTGATCGTTCACAAGTGCAAATCACTGGGGGTTGGTTTGATAATCTTTGTCTCTAGGGAAACGTTTCTAACGGGAAGTGAAGCTTGCTACTGGACCAAATATTATATAACTATTCACTAGTGGGATGTTTAAAGGAGCAAGACCCACAGTGTTTGAAATTTCATTCTTTGCATTCGAACACTTGGGAGGGCGGTGGGGGAATTATATGAGAATACGGCAACAAGACTGCCACATAAACCGGGACTACGAAATCTTGGAACAAAGATGTATCACTGGGATCGGGGATTGTGTGACCAGCTTCGTAGAAACAAGTTATACAAATTAGCCACAAATAATGGCAATTGCTTTACAGCACAATGAATGCTTATGAACTTTTGAAAATATAAGGGATGAAGTATAATCCTTTTACTCTATCTTGTTTCTTGTCTGAAGATGATTTAATTTTATCATTTAAAAGTTAATCAAGTACTTCAAATGTTAGTGCCTAAATGAACATGAGATGTCCTCTTTAAGAGCACCGTAAACATTAGTGGGACATATTATGAAACCCTCATAGTAAAGGGTTGGTTCCGGAAGTATTCATGCCCAAAATCCAAATACTATCAAGGCAAAAATGCACACAAAACCTTGCATAACTCGACACGAAGAGACAAATTTGTGAAATACTTAAATGAAAAAGAACTTTTATGTAACAAATGTGACAACCAGTACAAGTACAAAAGTATGAAATGAAAAACAAAAATGAAAGAAAGCAAAAAACTAAACTATTACATCCCCTGAACCATAGGAAAGAGAATCGTCTGCGCCCCCAAGAAAAGTATGCATATCTGTTGCTGACTCGAGATATTGACCTTAATCATCATCCACTTCAAGTTCTTCCCCAATTCACGAGAACTAAGAATCTGAACCAGAAGAGTCAGTTGCATCAAGTTGGACATGGAGACCCCTTCGGGCAGTTGAATCTTGCTCACGGGCTTTGGTGATCTCGGCATCAAAGTCAATGAAGGCTGTTTCGGCCTCGTCTAAGGTTTTTCTCCTCATGTTATACATAGAAAATGTTTTTCAATAATTTTTTGAACCTCGGACCACTTCACCTTAGCCTCTTGAAATTTTACCCTTAATAGGGTGGCCCCTTGGCTGAGGATCACCACCTCTTGCTCGTTCTGGTGCAACCGAGCCTCCAACTCAACGGTTGTGACAACTTGTATTTCCAGTGCCTGGTGGCGAGCAGCAATTTGCTCCCGCTCGGCCAACAATTGTTCTCATTTGGATGTGAGTTTTGCTTTATCAAGGATCAAGGTTTGAAGTCCCTCAGAAGCAAGGAAGTTTTCCTGCAAATCGAAAGTTGAAATCACAAAATCATGTCGCAGCAAAGCTAGAAGAAACAATAAACGGAACAAACATCGTACCGCTGCTGCGTTGTGCATGGCATTATTGATCATACATTCCCCCGAGAGAGAATATATTTTATTCTAGTCTTTCTCTGAAATAAAAGATTCAGGTGATTAACAAGTTCCACCGTTCGGGACAGTCGATGGCACCGGTAGAGACCGAGAGGGAGATGCTCCTCCTCCCATGTGGATCTTCGGATGATGGTGAATAGTTATTCCCCAAATTCCCATAGACTAGGGACTGGGGAGGAGGGATATCCTCTTCTTGGGTTTCTTCTGCCAGTGGGGATGATGCAGCAGTTGTTGGTGGAGAAGGCATGATTAGCGAAGAAGGAGATAAAGCTAATGGTGTTGTGGGTTAAGAAGCAGATGCGGAAAATACAATACTAATTATTGATTACTCATCAACCGAAGATGGAAAGGCCCGGTACCCAACCTCATAGTACCGGGAGCAGTGAGTAAGGATCGAAAGTGAGAATTGGCATCTTCTATTATATCACACTCTCCCCAGAGTTCTTGGACGTCATCATCGGTTGGTGTTATTAGCTCAATAGATTACGCATTCTCTTGAGCCGATGAAGGTCATCATCTCCTCTATAAGGAGGCACCATCATCAGTGGCTCCCCCATCATCAAAAATCACCAGAGTGGCTGCGGCTGGATCGGGTGCGATGTTCTTTACCCTTGGCGAATGTCTCCTTTTTGTTGCTTATTCTCCAGCCCAAGACTCTAAGAGGAAGCCACTAGACCAGAAGCAAGTCTGATGGCACCCGTTTGGGTGAAGGCTTCTTCTAGCAACCTCTCCGCCTCTATGGTGTTAACCGAAAGTCCTCCTTAGGTATAGTAATGGAGCCTTGCATAAGACCTGAATCTAACAAAAATAAGATTTAATCAATTTTCTTATACGATAGGTAAAACAAAGGTTAGTATGAAAATAACTTACCATGATTTTTTGCGTTCCACCCGTATTTGAGGACCAACTCTTTCCACCGATGGGTCTCAAGCGTAGCAACACCCAAATGTTATAGACCCACTGGTTCAAGCCTTCAACCATTGGTGCTTTCCACCGAGTTGCTGAAATAATAAAAAAGGAAGAGACATTAACACAATGAAACAATCTTTAATTAGAGAAAAGACAAACGTTGAGCTTACGTGTATGAGTCCATGACTCAAGAAAGGATGGAGTTGTGGCCGGGATAATATCTCTAGTGGGAACTACAATGAACAGCTCCATCCAACCATGGTAGTTCACATCATCTATGCTGGTGAGCAAAGTATGGCGACCACGTTTGCTAAAGTTAATTATTCCCTCATAGAAAAACCTAGGATAATAAAAGTTCATCATTGGAGCCAGACATACCTCTTCCCTCATCTCTTGTCATATGCCACATAGAAGTGCTCACCTGTGCTAAACAGACTTGATAGCGAAAGAAAAATTCCAGTATTACAAGTTGAATCCCTCGCTTAATGACAATGGGCCCAAAGTGAAGGGGTATGTGTAAACGTATGTAAAATCCTTCTTAGGGAAGGCTACCCACTCTACCAGATCAGGATGGATGATGGTAAAATCAGGGCAACCATAGTCTTCATTCACAGTAGGTGTCACACCTCATTTTTCGCCTATTACCCCGTGAAGGGCATAGTAAAGGAGTTTTTCCATTTTAAGGACAATCGGAATGGGATTTATTATTTTTATTTCAGAGTTGCCACTTGGGAGATTAATGGTGTCCCAAGTCACCGGTTGAATCCCGAACCGAGGAAAGTTTGACTCTAATACAGTCTGCGAACTAGAAATCTAGATAAGCAATTCTGTTAATCCGGGAGAAGGTGTTAGGCACTCCCGAATTCCGTGGTTCTAGCACGGTCGCTCAACTGTTGTATTGATTTTATCTGATTTTTATATGTCCTATTTTTAAGTGCATTTAATATTTTGCTTTGTAATTCATAGAATTGCAACGCCGTAAAAATGTATTTTTGGCCACGCCGTACCAGTACGCTCGTGGCTTTTAACACATTTCGACTTCGTTGAGACTTGGATTTGGATCACATAAATGTGCATCTATATTAAGAAGGTAATATTATTATAAATCGTGCCTAAGGTATCTATATCTTGTTAACTTTGGGAAAGTCCGCGAAATTTGCTAAACGGACCTTCCAAATCTAATATATTTCTTTAAAAATTATTGAGGGCCCTGCAGCCATGTTATAATTTTAGCGATGCTCGTCTCATCATTTTAGTTAAAGGACAACTTAAAAGTACTTACAATTATCTAATTAATTTTTGTCTCTAAAAATGAAAGGAAAATCCTAGTTATTGATTATTTCTGAAATTATTTTAATTTGACTTGTAAATTATTACATCTTTGGGCCTTTATCATGGATATACTTGCAAACGAAAATCCTGAATCAGCTAAAATTGTATGAGCAAACCGTGTCTAAAACTGGGCCTACTAAGGCCACAGTGACTTGAAAAGGTCTTTTCGTTCCTGAACATCCGGCTGAGCCCAAACGCTATCATATACGGCCCAATGTTGAGCCCAAAATTCATTATACTTAATTCTAAATACTTCATTTATGCCAAAATCTCAAAGTAAAGCAAATACTACTTCATACAAAAATCAGTTAGAGGTCCAATCCATATTACTAATGTCCGTAAATATTAACGATTAACTGCTGAAAACTAACAAAGAATATTTTTCAATTTTTTCATTTTGAAACTTAAATGTATTAGCAACGGCTTTGTTGACCAGATAAATTCTACTGATTTATTAGAAAAAGTGAATATGTAATCTATGAGATTTCCTATTATACAAACTTTGTATCAAATCACTAATCCTATTGGAATCATTTAGACAAATGAAATTTAACTAACTATTACAACAAACGTGCATTTAATACTAATAATCGTCACATTTATATTCAGATTTTGACGTAGCTACAGCTTCAAAGGCTAAATAGTTACAAAAACAGTCCACAGCTTAGTCAATTTAATTACAGTACTCAATATTAAGGAATGTAAAGCTATCTCATTTTTTTTCCTGCTAATGTTTATCAAAGTTATAAGGCTGAATCTAAATTCATAAAAAAGTCCAGTTATACATTCCTTCTTTATACAGTTTGAAATAAGACTATAGATCAAAATACAGTTCACACTAATGATTTCGGCGAACAAACGACAGAGATGAACTTCATTCATTCAAAGCTTGAAGGATACAATTGTGTACCTGGGCAAAAATGAAACAAACTCGATGAGTTCTAAGGCAAAAATAGAGAAAGAAGATCAGCAATGATAGGACTTCAGCAAGCAATCAATCCACAGCAATAACACAGCAACAGAATCGAATCCAAACTTAAACCAGACAACTTTTCAAGGAAAATCACAGAGTAAACAGCTTCAGCACTCGATGTCAACACAGGACAATAGATGAGAATACCAGAACTTAAGAGATTTCTCCTCGAATTGAAATCAAAACCAATAGAACAGTAATAAAGCACAATTTCTGAGTATTTTTAAACTTCTAAACTTCTGAACTCTCTTTTTCACTTTCAAATTTTTGAACCCCTTAAATGGTGGCCTAAGAAGGCCTATTTATAGAACAAAAATGGGAGGGAAATTTGAATTAAATATTCAGATTTCCCACCCCTACTCTTTTAATTATTCTTCAGTTTAGTCCATGTATTTAAATCGTGAATGCACTAGAACCCCTGCTAGAAGGTTCTAGTGTATTCTATATTATTCTATTTACACCTAAATGTCTTTATTACCCTTACTTGCTAGTGATTTCT
This sequence comes from Nicotiana glauca, assembly GCA_026770625.1. NCBI lineage: Eukaryota > Viridiplantae > Streptophyta > Magnoliopsida > Solanales > Solanaceae > Nicotiana > Nicotiana glauca. The sequence goes on along the minus strand of MU684848.1, from coordinate 5,490 downwards.
ACCTATTTACCCTTTAGGTATACCTAAAATACCCTCTATTATTTAATTAATCACATAAAAACCAATCACAATTGACTTTAGTACCCTTAACCTTTTCAAATTATTTCCAAAATACCAATTATTCTTTCCCCTTCTACCCCTGTCTTTTATTTCTATTTACCCGACCAGCCTCTATGTTAATCAGAGGAGGGGGGAGATGATGGCGACTAGGTTTTTCTCTTCAGAGACGAGGGATGTGTGTATAATGAATATAATACACCACATAGTGTATCGATATATTGAAGATGCGATGGTGTATCTCAGCCATTGGATCAAGTCCGATGAAGG
>MU684843.1:0-10000 GCA_026770625.1 Nicotiana glauca | reverse complement strand
TTTCAAATTCAGCAAGCAGGCGCCCACCTGAAGAATAAGGGAATATCTTTTCAAATGCAGTAAGCAGGCACCCACCTGGAAAACAAGGGAAGTGTAATCTAAATTCTAACTTTGAATTGTAACATCTGATAACATGATATGCCCAATCACCATACTAGGGCAGAAAATTTTCTTCGTTTATCTATTTTTGTAAGCAGGCGCCCACCTGGAGAACAAGGGAATACTTTCTCGAGTAATCGCAAGCAGGAGCCCACCTGGAGAACAAGGGAATACTTTTCAAGCAATCACCAGCAGGAGTCCACCTAAAGAATGGACACATGTTTCAAGACAGAATCAAGGCAATTCAAGAACACAAGATAGCAGACATTAGATACGATTTTGTAAAATGTAGGGCATAGCCTAGAATAACTTCTTTTATCTTTACAATGGTGTAATAAGGGGGTCAGCAGGCAGTAACAACAGCAACAACAATGAGATCACAACTCCTGGTAGTCCCAGCTACTAGACATTCCTGAACTACACTGACCTGATTCCTGTTTAGCCCAGGATATGTAGGCAACCTCTGAAGCAGGGTGCGGTCAAAACTTTTCAAAATGCTTCACAACGGAATATTCGAACGGGTAAAAATTGCTCGTATTTGCTCACTTATCTTTGCACGAAAACTCTTCGTGTTTCCAAGCAAAGAGGGGCAGCTGTGAGTACGTGATTTTTACCCTATATATGAGTTATTCCCATAAAATTCAAAATAAACAAATTTTCCTTATTTTTTACAATTTGTGTGAATTTTGTGTTGATTGTTTGCATGTTATTTGCGCATGTTAAATCAAATAAAAAATACAAAAATATGCATTTGCATTTAAAAAATTAATTTCACATTTAGTAGGTATTAATTCATTTTAACAATTTAAATAAAAAATGAAAATAACATTTTTTGTGCTTTAATTGACAAATTGTCATAAATAAAAGTTAATTAGTTTAACAATTTTAATAAAATCAAAACTAAATACAAAATAGAAATACAGAAAATACAAGAATAAAAATATATAAAAATACAAGAAAAATATAAAGTAAAAAATACAAAACAAAAATAAAAATAAAAAGTGAAATGAAATAAAAGAAATGAAGAGAAAAAAAAACAAAGCTTGTTTTAGAATTGGGCCAATTTTTTGAGCAAAACACGCCTGGGCCCAAACAAAATCCTTGATCCATTTCAATTTGAGCCCAAACGCATCCAATAGTCTCAGGCCGGTCCAGTCCCATTGCCATCAAAATGACCACGTTTTCCCCTTTAGTGCTCTAGACTGTTGATACTGTTAATCTAACGGTCCGGAATTAATTAATCAAAATACAGATATGACCAAATTAATCCCTCACCTTTTCAGTCATTTTCTTCTTCTCAAAGACTCCATCCTTAAACCCTAATTAGCCACCCTGAATCCGTTATCACTCACCGGCGGCGCCAACGCCGTTGCCTTCCAAATTGACACCAAAACATCCCCCTCTACCTCCTCTCCATGAATATCCATCTTTTCCATTTCGAATCTCACCCAAGAGCCTCAAATCAGTAAAACCCTAGGGCGCTGCCATAGGTTCCTCCATCGCCGCCGCAGCCCGAATCCTACTAAACTCACATCCCAGAGCCACCCTTCTTCCCTCATTTCAAATTTTCGTTGGTTTCCTTTCAAAAGTCGCCGGAACTAGTCGAATCTTAAAGCCAAGATTTTCAGACTCAGCCACAAAAGGTCATCATAGCCATGCAAGCGTGGCCCTCTGAAGTCACACGAGTGTCCAAGGCTTGGTCAACTTCCAAATGATTGATGATTTTTTTTAAAACGGTAATGTTTTTCCTCTTTTTCTTAGTCCTTGATTAAGTAAATCCTTGGTTATTCCCCTTCATCTTTTCTCGCTCCCTTTGGTTCATTGAGGTTCGATTAGGTTTTTCTATGTTAGTATTCTGATTTGGTCTAGAAATGGGTTAATTCGTTTCTTGTTATATGTTTTACTGAGTTGGGTTCTGAATTGTTCAGGATTAGTAATTTGCTGGCAATCTTCTCTCAAATAACACATATGAATTCTTAGTTTAATTCTGTTAGTTTAATGTGATTTTATTTTTCAGTCGACTCATTAAGTATTTGATTTGGATTTAATTAGCAATTAGTTGGATTTTGGTTTTATAGCTTGCCTGTTTAGTTGTAGTACGATTATGGATTAGTTAAGGTTTAGTAATTGATCTCATGAGTAATTGTTAATTGTTTGGTTTGATAATATTGAATTCTAAAGGCATTTAGCCTGTTTGGATATAGCTGTTAGAAATCAATTAGGGTTTAGAATAGGGTAAATTAGGATTGGTAATTTTGAAAGAGAAGTGAGGGCACTATGGAAATTTTAGAACAGGTTATTGGTAATTTCAGCATAGTTCCAGAGATATTCCTTCTAGATTAGGCTTTAATATAAATTTTAATAAACTAGGTGTATTAACTTGTAAGACAAGTCAAAAATAAGAGGTAAAAATAAAAATAACATAGGGACTAATATGTAAAATGAAATTTGAAATTCCCTCCCATTTTTGCCTATAAATAGGCAATAATTCTGCTGAAATTAAAAAGTTTTTGGAACCCTAAAAATTCTTCCCACAAAAATATTTAGCAAATTCTAGATCTTAAATTAAGATTTCAGATCACAATTCTCTTTTTTAGATCCAAAATTTCTTTCAAGAAATCCAAAAACAAGTGAAATCAGTAGAAAAATCAAAAGTCAAGGTTCTATAGAGAATTTTTAACCAAATTGCAGTTTTTCATCTCTCAATTCTCTCAATTTTGATTCAGTTTTGATTCATTGAAGTCGTACACTCATTGACTTCAAGCTTGAATCAGTTTCAACTCAAATGCAACTAGTTTTCATGCATCTGAATGTTGTTTTTGTTGCTGTGATCTCAACTGATATTTGAAAAGATTTGAAGGATTTAAATTCCTGTTGCCATTGGACTTGATTTGTTGAGATGTTGTTGCTGTTGTTCTATTTCTGATAGTTTTCAAGTGTAATGTGCTGACTTTCTTCTCTTTTTCCGGATTTCTCAGGTACACATATGAGACTATACTTCTGTATATTGTCAATTGAGAAAAATCAAAAGAGATTGTGTTGAAATGCTGATGTAGTTTCCATGTTTGATTCAAATGACTGTTGTATATTGTTAGGACAGATTTATATTCATCGTAAACAGGACTGAATTGAATTGAACCGAGCTATTTTTGAGATTTAAAAATACTTAGGCTATAGAATATTGCTGAATTTTAAAATTGTGGCTGAGGCAAATGTTAGAATTATATTTGTTATAGATCAAATCTGAAGCAGTAAGGGCTGAGATTCAAATAAGGATTCTATAGTATATTCTAGATTTACATTTACAGATGTTGGCACTGTCTAGTAATAGCTATCGGTTTGTGTATTAGATATTAGTAAATTGATGATTTTTTAATGTCCAATGGAAGACTTAAACATTAGTATATGTTTAAACAGTAAGTCCAAGTTTGTCAAATTACTAGAAATAGAAATACTAGTTTTTCTTTTATTTTGATTCTGTTGAAAATAATACTAAAATAATTTATTTACATTAATGTGGGCATGATCGCATATTCTCGCTGTTATACAACTGGACAGCTATGGTCGTTTAATTACAATTTCGATTCGGATTTTGTTAACAAAAATTTGTAATAAAAGAGGAGAAATATGACATTTACTTAAAAAAAAAGAATGATAAGAAAGAAAGGAATAAGTGGAAACTTTGTTGGAACTCGGATTTGAATTCGAGATTCGAGTTTATATCCATGAATCAATTAACTATTAGAAATAAAATAAAAATAGAAAATTTAGTTGCTTTAGTTTGGCCTTCGATAATAAATGAGATGAGCCTCGCCGCATCAAATATATAATTGCGGGGCCCTCAAATAAATCATTATGAAAATCTTAGAGTCGGAAGGACCGTTTAGCAAATTTTACGGTCTTTCCCAAAGATAACAAAGACGTAGATACTTTAGGCACGATGTGTAATAAAAATTACCTTCTTAATACGAGTGCACATTTATATGACCCTGTGACGACCCGACCCGTCGTCTCAGGTATTACCGCCCTGTTTTTCCCTTATTGTGTTGCTTTATGTCCCATCGTTGGTATTGAGTGCGTTAGAATTTAATTGGAGTAATTTTGATAAGAAATGAGACACTTAGTCTCTTTTAAGAAGACTTAAGTTGAAAAAGTCAACCGGATGTTGACTTATGAGTTAGAGGGCTCGGAATTTAATTCCGATGGTTCGGTTAGCTCCGAAAGATTATTTAAGGCTTAGGAGCGCAATCGGAAGTAATTTTGGAGGTCCGGTGAAGAAGTTAGCCTATATTGGCGAAGTTGGAAATTTGGCAAATTCCGGTTGATAGGTGATATTTTGATCCGGCAGTCGAAATTGAATTCCGAGAGTTGCAGTAGTTTCGTTAGGTGATTTTGGACTTTTCTGCAAATTTTCAGGTCATTCGGATGTCGTTTTGTTGCGTTTTGGATCGAATCCGAGTTTTGGAATAAGTTGAGAAATTTATGCTTGAATCCATCGTGATTTGGTGAGTTTTGTGTTGAAGTACGTGTTTTTAGGATTGGAACAAGTTCGTATCGTGTTTTAGAGTGTGTTTGTATGTTTGATTGAGGTCCCGGGCGCCTCGGGATGGTTTCGGATGGTTAAACGGAAGGAAATTGGTAAAATTGCAGGACTGTTCTTAAAGCATCTGGTATTTCCGCATCTGCGAAAACAGGACCGCAGAAGCGGTTCCGCAGATGCGGTTGGCTAGCCGCAAAAGCGGTCCAAGAGGGGCCAGGGGAATTCCGCAGAAGCGGATTTTTGACCGGGTAGGCGGGGCCGCAGAAGCGGACATATGACCGCAGAAGCGGTCCGGGGAGGCCGCATATGCGGAATTTTTGATCGCAGAAGCGATCCCCGAGATTTTAAGTGGGACCGTAGAAGCGGTCCATTTTGCGCAGAAGCGGTACCGCAGGTGCGGTTTCTGGACCGCAGAAGCGAAAATCGCTGAGGGTTTAAGTGGTGAGTGCATTGAAAATTTCAGAAGTGTAAAAATATTTGGAGCTTCGAACAAGGAGGGATTTTGGGCGATTTTGAAGAGGAATTCGTGGAGTATCATCAGGTAAGGATTCTTGTACCTAGATTATGTCATTATGGTGTTAAAACATGGAATTAATCACTGAAATTGGAGGAATCAAAGTGTAAAAATAGAGGTTAGGGCTTGAAACCTAAAAGAGCTTGTATGGATGATTTGAAGGGGCTGTTGAACTCCGATTTTGATAAATTTGATATGTATTGACTCGTGGTGAGACGAGGATTCCGGAAATGTGAATTTCATAATTTTTTGAGAAGCGGGCCAGGGGCTCGGGTTTTGCTAGTTCCGAGATTTTTGTTATATTTCGATTGTTCTCGATTGGGTGTTGTTCCATTAGCCTATTATGATATATTTGTACTGATTTTGGCTAGTTTTGACGCGCGTGGAGGCCGGTTTGAGGAGCAAAGGCATCGCGGGCTAGAGTTTTTGCCGGTTCGAGGTGGGTAGTACTTGTAAATGATGTACTGAGGGTTTGTAAACCCTGGACTTGCACATCATAGTGCTGTATTGAGGTGACTTGCATGCCGGATAACGGGCGTGGGGTAGAGCACCATCGGGGATTGTGACTTGGTACGTCCCGCTTAATAAAAACACTACCTAATGGCTTGAAATTGAATTGACACCCTAATAAAGATATTAATTATCATGAACTGGATTGATTATCATGTTTTGGGCTTCGTGCCGAATATTTGAATCCTTCAGGGATTGGTATCACTGTCTTGGTAATACTGTGCATATTTTCATCGCAGTTCATGGTTCTAAATATTGTTTTGCAAACTCAGCCATCTTTCTAAGTTTGAAAACTTTAGTGACATTTTAAATGTATTTCGGGCTGGAAACTTCTATTTTGTAAATGCCCAAGGGGCTTACTATATTATTTTCTGGACTGATTATAAATTGACTTGAATCAGTGGTAACAATGACACTATAATATATACTTGGAACAGTGGTAACAATGACACTGTAATATATACTTGGAACAGTGGTAAAAATGACACTGCAATATGTACTTGAAATAGTGGTAACAATGACACTANACATTACTAGCATACATATGTTATTTGCCTTGTTGACCAGATACACTGGTGGAAATTGTTTAGGAGTGCTGAGCCCTAGGGGTTGACTTGAGTGCAGGCTTGCACTGTTTGATGTTGTACCCAGGTATTGAACTGTTAATAATGAAAGAAGAGATGTTAAAAAGAGATTTCAAAATCTACTTAGATATGTTATAAAGGAATACCATGAAAGTGTACTGAAATTTAAAATGTGATTCTGTATTCTATAGCACGAGATAGTGCTTTGTGTGGTTTTCTTTTCCTCAGCATTATTTACTTTTATTACCGCTGAGTTGGAAGTACTCACTCGACTCCCTGCACCATGTGTGCAGATTCAGGTATTTGGAAGCTTAGCTGAGCTTTGTGCTGATCCAGAGTTTCATTTGAGATCGTCGAGGTAGCTGCCTGGCGTCCGCAGGACTCGACACTCCCCCTTATTTCTTTATTGTTTTGTTCTTTCCGCATATATTCAAGCTTGTAGATTTATTTTCAGTATTGTTTTGATATTCTGATAGAGGCTCTTGACTCGTGACCCCAGGTCTTTGGGAAGTTATGTTGTTCTGTGAAATTTTCGGGATATTGTTATAACTATCAGCATATTTGGTTTATATCACTGTTAATGACTTAAAATAAATGATTTGAGCTCTAAGCTCGGGTTGAGAGTATATTTGGTCAGGCTTGCCTAGCCGTTGGGTTGGGCGTCATCACGACCGAGTTTGGGGTCGTGACAAGTTGGTATTAGAGCCTAGGTTACCAGGTCTCGCGAGTCATGAGCCGGTTTAGTAGAGTCTCGCGGATCGGTACGGAGACGTCTGTATTTATCCTCGAGAGGCTGCAGAACCTTTAGAAAAACTTCACTTTCTTGGAATTCTTATCGTGCGTACTTGATTCAGCTTGAGATATAACTCTTGAAATTCCTTCCACACGTCTGTATGCGCACTCGAGCGCTTAGTAATATATTTGCCTAGATGGCTTGTGATTCCCCGATCGAGGGGCGAGATGTAATCTCAGTGAGTTCATGTTGGGCCGGTCAGGAGGACTTGAGGTCGGATCTTTGCCTATGGCTTGAGCACCGAGGTGCTGATTTTGAGAGCTGGCATTATGAATTTATATGATCAGAATGGTCCCTAATTGTGGAAATGGCGGCTTGTTAATGAGTGACCTGTTAGGTGTTCGATTCTTATTGTGATCGGTTGTGTAGCCCCGAGTTATGGGCGTGAAGAATATTTTCATGTCTCTTAGTTGGGAGGTAAAGTGCATTACGTGTGGTGGTATGAGTTCAGACTCAGGAATACTAAATTGAGGCGAAACAGGTGGGTTATCCCTTGCGGAGTGTCCTTAGGTGGGTTGATTCTTATGTGTAATTGAAAGGTATTTGATATGTGTTATGATTCGAGTAGGTGCAACACATGTCCATGTATCAATTTTGATAATATAACTCGTGTAGTATTGAGATTAATGTTGTTGATATACATTGTGATGTCTTGTCGAGTTGTGGACGTGTTGTTAGGATGGTTTTGGTGATTCTCTGGCAGGTGGATAGGCCAAATTACAAAGGAAACTCTGTCAAAAATTTTGGAAAATTTGGGACTTAGAAAAGATTTTGTCACCTAAAAAGTGGGCTTAACTATTGTGTTTGAATGAATGCAAGAATTGCAGAAGAGTTAAGATTTTGGATGATTCGAGTCTTTGCCAAAGCTTGTAAATGACTTGAGTTTAATCTCACTATAACATGGTGGCATCATTTGAGTAAGAATGCTATGAGTGGTTAAAAGTGCCTTGATATATGGCTTCGAGCCAAGTTGGGGAGGTTGTTATTGATTAACTGATTGCACTGTTGTGTGCGAGCCAAGTTGGGGAGGTTGTTATTGATTAACTGATTGCACTGTTGTGTGCTATGATGGTTCTGTCTCAAAGTATGTTGGTGGATCAGATCTGGTCGTAGAAATTGATCTAAGAATGGCGCGTGTGAAGGAAAATTTTGATAAAGGTTATATGGTGCTTCGTAGATGGGAAGAAATACTAGGATGTTTTGAACTGCTGTTGTTAAGGAATGCTCAGTGTATAGAGGAGAAAGATGGTTGTTTGTATCTGCATGAGACAAGGTTCTGCGGTGTTAGAGTACTAATAAAGCATGAGTGGTTCTGTTCATTTAGGGCAGGTGAATTACAGTTGAATAAGAGTGAATGACTCTCGAGAATGGTTTTACTATATTCAAGATTTTGCATGCAACAATCAGGTGTCTTAAGTTTGTTATGTGGCTAGAGACTGTGTTTTCATTAGGAAAGATCAATGCTTGTGGTAATTTATGTTAATCATGGGATTCTATGAATCAGCATTTGGAAGGATATGGTAGCGAATTTAGAATCGCAGGAAGTTCTTCAAAGTGAAACATTTTGGAATGTGGTATTTCTGGGAAACTGTTTGAGTGGGTATTCAGTGGCCTATGGGTCTTAGACAGTGTGGTTTTATTTGCGAGTCTCGTGTGGTAACCTGGGTTGGGGTATTGTGGTGCTACAGCAAGGGAGAATATCAAATTAAAGAAGAATCGGGAAGGAAATTAGATAAATGGAATAGCTTGATAATGAACCAAATCGGTGTGGTAAGGATATGATTAATTCTTGTATGTGTTTTAGGTAATGAGTCTTACAGGTATTATGCAGCAAAACTCTTGCGTGCTGGCAGATTGCTTAGCTTGGTTCGGGTAGAAGAATTCAGTCCTGGCAGTTTAGCGTGTGCAATGGAATTTGGAAGGGAGAGTTCGTGAGGTGTTTTACCTTGGTTTGAAAATGAGTATATTTCCTATTGGTATGCGAAATTTGGAGTGTGTAATAATTTTCTCCTATATGGGATCATGGACGTTCTTTNAATTTCGTATTCAAGGTTTAGGTTCAGTTCATAATATAATGGGAAGTCATTAAAATTCTTGAGCAGCACGGGTAGCTGCAGATAATTTAAAAATCAATCTTTGTGGAGATTAAGGAAGATGGTACTGCTATTCTAACGATTTGGCGGGGTATATGCTCAAAAGGGCAAGGTAACGTAAACTGATAATATCTGGTGGTATTGCGGTATCCTCTTGTTGAATCGACTGTGATGATTGAGTTGTTGATGGCATAGGGAAATTTCTGAATGCCTTTCATGGTATGAATGGATGCTTGATGTGTGTTATGTATTTGTACAGCAAAGTGTGGGATCAGCCATAGTGAATCATGTGTTATATATGTGTTGGAAACTAGGAGTTCTCGTGATCCGACTATGCAGTGGTTGTAGACCGTGTGAATTGGCACAGTCTAGCGGTTATTGGAAATTGGAAGTCCTAGTGGATCTCTCTTTGCTTGGTATGTTAGGTTTGGGTTATGATATTAGATTGCAGACTGGTTGTTCCAACGTCAGATTGTCTAGACTAATGTGTTAGGAGCTATGTCGGAAAAAGCCACAGGCTGCGTGGCAAGGTGCATCAGATTATGTTCTAGCAGGGTAGATTGTATTTCAAAGACCAGCGGACGGCTGGCAAGTATTGCTTGTTAGTTGGGCCTTCGTGGCGGATGTCGGTGCAGAGGTTTCTACCATTGATTCAGTTCCGGTATTGAAGGACTTTTCGGATGCGTTTCGTATGGCCGAGCATAGGACTATATATGTTTATTGTAATGAGCAAATTTGGCTCGATGTGCATTTCCTTTTTGTGGGGTATGGTATTTGGAGGGGGTGGCACGTCGCCACGGGTATGTTATCTGGATCGGGTTGCACGCCGCAACAGTGTGATGTGAAGAATAGTCTTGTTTGTATGTT
>MU684841.1:21270-40680 GCA_026770625.1 Nicotiana glauca | reverse complement strand
GGGTCTAAAGGTAGCAGTTGTTAGGTTGACTCTCTGTGGATTCGACCCTGGGCGTAATACTCGGATTTTATTTGCGACGTCCGCAGAATCCTATTTAGAGGATATACTTGGGCGTGATCAGTCTCTTTTTACAGGAATTCTAGTAGTGAATACATGAAATAAAATAAAATAATGTCACCGAAACTATGAAATAAAATAAAATAAGAAAGAAACTGAGATTACAACGGCTAGAAAATCATTTATACGTATTTAATGGGAGTAAAATTTAAATTCAATAACAAAAGAAATCATAATAGAATAGAAGTTAACAAGCAAAGTATTCTTGTAAAATTTCTCTTAAAATGCTTTTTGGAAATACAAGCAATTTAAATGTATTTTTGAATCAAATCAGACTTAGACTTAAGTTTAAAAAGTTCCCATTTAAATAAGAACTAAAACAAGAAAACTAAAACGATACATTGTATAAATTGATGAAAAAATAAATTTTAGCTTTTATCTTAACATAAATTTTGTTCCTATTTTAATTTAGTTTTATACGGGACAAAATCATAATTTAATTATTTTTTTAATATTTAATAATTTAAAATCAACTAAAATTTTGATTATTAAATCTTTTCTTATTAAACTAAGTAAGAACACTTAATTTCTAGGAATTTAAACTTAAGTAATATTTTACTTAAATGAATTATTCTCTGTTTTTTTCCTTTTACAAACAAAACACAACCTCATATGGCCACAAATAACATATTCTTAACCTGAGAGCTACCCCTATAAATAACGTAAGATTTACAAACATTGTGCTCATGGTCTTACTTTTGTAGGTAGAAAATCATAGTAATCGAATTATAAGTTGAGAGTAGACTAATAATGAAGCATTTACGAATGATGTTATTGTTGTCCAGCTAAAATTATAGTTGTGGCTAAGTATTACGTTGAGAGAATGAGAGCATAGACCGATAACGAATACTGAATATTACTTCTTTTTTTTATTACTACTTAATAGTTTTAGATTTTTAGGATGGACTTATGAAGAGTGATGATTCTTACTATTGAAATTGGAATTTCTAAATTAATTCATCTAAAATATATTTATATTGTCCGTTTCATTTTTTTCTTTTAGAATAAGCATTTGAGTTTTAAAACAAAATATTTTCAAAAATATAACCTTACGAGTACAAATTAATACAAAATCTAAGCAATACTAAAGCACAGTTTATATTTAAGTATTTTAAACTCAACTTAAATTCATAGAATATTCTTTTAGTTGGGCAAGGTTGAATTCCTAAATACAAAATTCTATCATAAATTCAATACTCTCGATTCCACTTATTGTTAGGCGTTGAGTTAAAGTTTTTTCCAATAGGTTTCCAATTGTTAGACAAGAGGGGTTGCTCTGATGGTAAGCAACCTCCACTTCCAACCAAGAGGTTGTGAGTTCGAGTCTCCCCAAGAGTAAGGTGGGAAGTTCTTGGAGAGAAAGATACCGGGGGTCTATTTGGAAACAACCTCTCTACCCCCAGGGTAGGGGTAAGGTCTGCGTATTCCCAACTACACACTTTTTCTTTGCGGGAATCATATTACTCCCCTAAACTTATTTTAAATGGAATTATTTGCACCCTTAACGCTGACATGACAGAGTATGTGTATTTTACTCTCCCAAAGGAGAGTGAGAAGTAAGAAAAAACGATTTTCAGATTATTTTTTATTCTTTTTTACAATTTTTTCTTACTTTTTCTTTTCCTTTTTATTTTACTTTTTTTTCGTTTCTTCTCTAATTCCGGCGGATATTTATTCACCGGCGACTTTGTCTAACCGTTTTTCTTCCATTTTTTATTTTCACACACAAATTAAACTCTCAAAAAGATCTATTCATAAGCAAAGCAAAATACACTCAAATTTGGGGTTCATCATCGGAAAACCTTCCCACGCCGGAAAAAAAATGATGTATTGAAATTTTAACTGAAAAAAGTTTTCTCAGCTTTTGGGGGGGGGAGGGGGAGAATTCATCATCGGAAAACCTTCCCACACTGGAAAAAAAATAATGTATTGAAATTTTAACTGAAAAAAGTTTTCTCAGCTTATATTCATTTTTATTTCTTTTGCTCTTCCTCCCATACACAAACTATACTTTCAACAAAATTTTTTATATATATAAACAAAACACACTTAGATCGGGATAAAAATATCGTCGGGAAAAAAATTCACCGAAAAATATGGTGTTTGTGAAATTTCGACGACCATCATTTTATGCCGCCGATGACCAAAACAATTAAAAAGAGAATGAAATAACCAAAAAGAATGAGAATAATAAGAAATAAGAAAAAAGGATAAGAAAAAAAAGAAAGAATAAAAAAGTACTAAAAATACATGTGGGGGCGCGTGTAGTTCACCACTTGCCAAGAGTTTGGTTGTCAGTGTTAAGAGTGCAAATAATTACATTTAAAATAAGTTTAGGTGGGTAATAGAATTCCCGCAAAGAAAAAGTGTGTAGTTGGGAATCCGGGTATAGGTCAGGGGGTACTTATGCATTTCATAAAATAAATTTCATAATAATAGTGGAGTACAGTGGTGCCCTTGTATAAGAACAAAGGGGATATCCAGTGTTGTAACAACTATAGGGGCATCAAACTACTAAGTCACACCATGAAAGTCTGGGAGCAGGTGGTTGAGGCGAGGGTGAGGGGGTTGACGTCTATATCCGCGAACCAGTTCGATTTTATGCCGGGCCGCTCCACTACTGAAGCTATCCACCTTGTCAGGAGATTGGTGGAATAATTCAGGGATAAGAAGAAGGACCTGCACATGGTGTTTATTGACTTGGAGAAGGCATATGACAAGGTCCCGAGGGAGGTGCTATGGTGGTGTCTGGAGACGAAGAGCGTGCCGGAAGCCTACATCAGAGTGATCAAGGACATGTACGATGGAGCTAAGACTAGGTTTAGGACGGTGGGTGGTGACTCAGACCATTTTCCGGTGGTTATGGGGCTTTATCAAGGATCTGCACTTAGCCTTTTCTTATTTGCCTTGGTGATGGATGCATTAACACGCCATATTCAAGGGGATGTGCCATGGTGTATGCTAGTCGCTGATGACATAGTATTGATAGACGAGACGAGGGTCGGTGGTAACGAGAGGTTGGAAGTCTGGAGACAGACTCTCGAGTCTAAGGGTTTCAAACTAAGTAGGTCTAAGACAGAATACCTGGAGTGCAAGTTTAGCGCCGAGTCGAACGAGGTAGGCAGGGACGTGAAGCTTGGATCTCAGATTATCCCCAAGAAGGACAGTTTCAAATATCTTGGGTCGGTGATTCGGGGGAATGGAGAGATCGACGAGGATGTCACTCAACGTATAGGGGCAGGGTGGACGAAATGGAGGCTTGCATCAGGAGTCTTGTGTGACAAGAAAGTGCCACAGAAACTCAAGGGGAAGTTTTATAGGGCTGTGGTTAGACCTGCCATGTTGTATGGGACGGAGTGCTGGCCGGTGAAGAACTCCCATGTGCAGAGAATGAAGGTTGCGAATATGAGGATGCACAGATGGATGTACGGACACACTAGGTTAGATAAGATTAAGAATGAAGTTATTCAGGAGAAAGTGGGGGTGGCCCCAGTGGATAAGAAGATGCGGGAAGCGAGACTTAGGTGGTTCGGGCATGTACGGAGGAGAAGTCCTGATGCCCCGGTGAGGAGTTGTGAGCGGCTGGTGGTGGCTGGCTCGAGTCGAGGTAGAGGGAGACCTAAAAAGTATTGGGGAGAGGTGATTAAGCAGGACATGGCAAGAATGCGAATTTCCGAGGACATGGCCCTTGATAGGAGAGTCTAGAGGTCTAGTATCAGGATTGTAAGATAGGGGATTCTAGGTGGGGCTTGGTAGGGGCTAGGTGGGGTTTGGTAGGGCTCTACATAGATGACTTGCATATTGTATTGTGCCCCTTAGGGTAGTTACTGGCCGATATTATTGCATGTTTTTAATTTATGGTCTATGTTAGATAATTATTGTTGCGATTTATGGTCTATGTTAGATAATTATTCTGCTGGAGTTACTAATGCTCTTTTGTTTTTCTTTTCTTTTCTTTTTCCTGAGCCGAGGGTCGATTGGAAACAGCCTCTCTGCTCTTTCAGGTAGGGGTAAGGCATGCGTACGTACTACCCTCCCCAGACCCCACTTTGTGGGACTATACTGGGTAGTTGTTGTTGTTTAAATTTCATAATAATAAGATTCTTATTTTGTTTTCCTAATATTATAGGTCTCTGAATTCAATTAAAGTTTTGCTTATTAATTTTTTCCTTATTTTAGCTATTTGGAATTCCAAATAAATTAGTTTATCTAAATCGTTTTTTCCTTCTTCTCTCTCCTTTGGGAGAGTGAAATACACACACTCTGCCACGTCAACGTTAACGGTGCAAATAATTACATTTAAAATAAGTTTTTGGGATAATAGGATTCCCACAAAGAAAAAATGTGTAGTTGGAAATCCAGGTATAGGTCAGGGGGTACTTATGCATTTTCCCTAATTTCATTCTTATTTTACCAACTTTCCTATCCTTTAAAATAAATAATTAAACTACAATCACATTAAGAAAAGTGTGTAATTGCAATTAATATGATTTAGATAAACTAATTTATTTGGAATTCCAAATAGCTAAAAATTGGCACTTTGTCTTCTTGTAATTAAAAAAATTGACGTGATACACACGTGCAACGCACGTACACTAAAGCTAGTCCACTAAAAATGGGTTGGATAATAAACTTTTTAAAAACGGGTCAAATATGAATAAGAATCATATTATCCATTTAGAAATTGGATAGCCAATGGCTAACCAATGGATTACCAATGAGTTTAACTTTTACATTTGTAAAATTTCAGATTGGGTATTCTTTAAGTTTGGGAGACTAGGAGTTCTCCCAAAGGTGATCATATTCAAAAAGTCATGGCATATTATTCGCCGATTAACCCGTTTTTTATTTGTACTAAATATAGGTCAGACCGGATAATTTATCCGTTTTTTCATTTCCCGACCTGCCCGTTTGACACTCCTATTATGATATATCAGTTCTCAGATACTAGTACACAGATCAAGGGATCAAGAATGGCGAATTAGACAGTAGAAGACGCCCTTTTTTCAAGGATTCTAGCTTTATCGGCTTTTTGTGGAGCCGTTTCATGGCGACAGTCCATGCTGAAAAGGATCCAAACAAGATTTACGCAGTCAGTGAACTTATGAACAATGTGCGAGAAGCTATGCAGGAAACTAACAGTGATTTCGTCTCACAATTCAAGAGAAATGACCAACACTTGAATGTCCTTTAGGAGAGAGCAGATGAAAAGAAAAGGCCACATGGACTTGCTTTCTTTTTCTACTTTGGGTAAATTTCTCATTATGAAGCTGATTTTGGTTTGGGGAAGCCGATTTGGGTGGGATCGGATCGGCTCGGCTTGCTATGAAGGATATTATTGGATATATGGACACAAAATCAGGTGATGGGGTGGAAGTGTGGGTGAATCTCAAAGCGGAAGACATGGCTAAATTCAAAGCTAATAAGACCATCTCCAATGCTACTCTATTTCTTGCACCAAATTCAAATTTGGTATAAGAAATAGTATTTTTTTGCTCCAATACAATACTATTTCTTGCACTATTATAGAGCATGAATAGTGTTGTAATAAATTTGGTGTAATACTATTCATCACTCTATATTTGGTTTATTAATACTATTTTATTCAATCTTTTTATTTTTATAATTTTAATTTATCGTATATTAGGTATATAATTAATTTTTATATTAAGATCTTTATAATTTTAATTTTATATCCTATTTTTTGATATATTAATTTTTCTATTTATTATATTTATATAAAATTATAAGTTAATTTTATTATTATTATTATTATAATTGTATAAAAATAAATAAAACCATTATTTAAAAATAAAAAATGCAAATGTGAGATATCTAATGTTGCTAAAATTAAAAAGTAAAAACTAAAATTAAATTTGATATGATGTAATATTTATTTAATTATCTTTTATCAATGATTTCACTTTTAGTTAATTTATCCTTTAAAATAATTTTGTAATAAAATGATTATATAAGTGGTGAATGTGAATTATGTATAATGAATATGGAAAAAAAAAGATAGTATTAGTTTGAAGGAAAAAAAAATGAAAAGTGAATAGAAGATAATAATATAATATAGAAGAGAGAGAAGATTTGGTTTAAAAAATGATGAAGGGTCAAATATACCCCTGTACTATTAAATATAGTATTTAGAAAGGCTCTGTTATACTATTGATATTTTTTACTCCCTAGCGTCACAAAATTGAATATTTCAACCCTTCCATTAATAGATGGGACACGTGTCAATGCATGTGCGATTTTTCAGACCCAACTTAATACCCATCTCACAATAAACTATCTGACCCACCCATTTCAATAACCCAATACCCAATTAAATAAAAATCCTAACCTAAATAAAAACCCTCGTCTGTATCAGTTGTATTCATAAGCTAACTCCTCTCTACAATGAAATTGTGTCCTCCATATTTTGTTGTTTCCTCCATAGTCAAACTTGTATTTTTTGTATTTGTTCGATTTTGTTTCTTTCCCTTATCAATTTAGGCTCGATAACTGAAACCATCCATGTCTGAATCCAATTGTTCTTCGAAAAGAAGGTGGTTTTGTGGTGATATTGCCAACAACTTCACATCAACCATTGTTCATAACCCTGGTAGGAGATTCTATAAGTGCGCGAAACCTGAGGTAAGTGATCTATATCTATAGATTTATATGCCATTTATATATTATTTTGACATTGTTTACAAAATTTCCATTTTGTTAGTTTTCTAAGCTATTTTATATTGATTTTGTTTGTAAGAATGAATCATGTAGTTTTTGGGAGTGGCAAGATGAAGTCTTACCCAACAAGCTTTGGTTGTTATTAACAATTTCAAGTCGAAGTTTGATATTGCTCAAGTTCAGCTAATTACCGTGAATAAGGCATTGGATGCGTGCAAGATTGAAAGGGACAGACTGATGCAAAAAGTGGATGCATTAGAGGCTATAAATATTGTTGAAGCAAACAAAGCAAGAGAGTTGGAAGAAAAAGTGTTGCAGTTGAAGATGTTCATTATAATTTCATGCGCGCTATTTGTTGGATTTGTTACTGCATTCTTGATGAAATGAAGCTCAGAATATGTAGCATTATATTGGTGTACATTATGTAGTATTTTGTACTGAAGCTTTTATTTTCATTAGGCTTTATGTTGTATTTCGGATAAAGTTAATTACAATGAAGTTTTTATCCTCTACTTTCTTTGCTTTCAGTTCTTCTTAGTTATTGTGAATTAAAAAGGTATTGATTGCACTAGTTCAAATTAGTGTAATAAACAGTTGCATTTATATCTGTTGCAGAATTGCATATTTATGCTTGAATTACTGTAATAATCAAGTGAACACAACTGCATAACTGCATATTTATACCTGCTGAACAAAACCTTCTCATTTACACAACTACATATTTTGAGTAAATGAACTGCAGAACATACTTGCAGTAACTATACCAACTGCATACCTGCACATTCCCTTAACAATACCAACTACATTAATGCACACACAATTGGTTATATCTGTAGTAACTATACCAACTGCAATAACTCTACAAACTACAGTAACTATACCAACTGCAGTAATAACTCTACCAACAGAGCCTAACTAATTAGCACACAATAACAGAATTAGCAAAACAAAGGCAACATCATTGACATTCAACATTAACCATCTAAAATGTACTGTCACAGCAGTAAATACATGTCTTGATAATTGGATGACATCCTATAACCCCAAAACTTACAATACTAAGTTATAAGATGACATACATTTCAAGTTTCAATACTAGCAACATCAAAGACCATTAAATACTACAAAAGTATAGTCGGATTACATCCCAAATACAAAACAAAATAGTCCCAAACTTGAGGTTCATTTTCCTTTCCTTGCTTGCAACTTCCCAATCCTCTGTTGGCTTTGCTTCTCTAGCTGATTCCCAGTTATAGCAGACTGTCCCTTCCAGGAAAGTGCTGGTGGTGTATATGGAAGATCTTTGGGCTCACTAACACTATTGGTGTCACCTATGAAGTTAATTGATCTTGTCCCAGTTGGTATAGCTATTTTCTGCCTCTTTTGAAGTCTTGTCATAATTTTTGAGATAGGCATAGGCCTAACAGTAGCATCTTCATTATTGACAAGATCTGGGATGGTTGCATGTGCATTCTTGCTTGACTGCCCAACTCTCCTAGATGTAGGTGTTGGCATAAAGGTAAATTCAGTGCCTTGACTTGGTTGAGATATTGGAGGTGCTGATAAGCTTATATCTTCTTCTGTTTCCTCCTCTACTACAGATCTTTGCTTCTTTTGAGGTCGCTTTGCCTTGCCTTTCCCTTTTGATGGTTGTTAAACAAAGAAGATAATTCAGGTAATATACACAAATACAAATAAAGCTAAACACAGCTAGAAAGGTAAATTACCATGCCACAGGTCCTTGCATGATGGTATGATTGTCCACATTTACTACAGGTCATCACCCTACCCTTTCTGGACAAAGACCACCCTCCCTGCCTTTTAATTACTTCATTCTTCTCCATGTCCCTCTTAACCTTTGGCCTGCCAGCCATCTTCACAAAATCTGGTGGTTCCATTGCTTGGGAAGGTACAATTTTTCAAAAAATTTCCCCTGGAACATGCTGTAACTTGTTTTTGTAAGTCAATAAGTATGCCTCCTTGATAAACCACCAATGCATTCCTGTTAGTGGGTCTACATTCTTATGAAGCATGGCTGCAATTGCATGAGGGCATGAGATTCCACTAATACCCCATGCCCTACAAGTACACAAACCCAAATCCAGCCTAACATAATGTTTATCACCTCCCTCAGACACTTCATACCCATGATCACCATTGGCATTGACTTTACAACATTGACAAATCTGTAGATACTCACTATATAATTGCATGCTTTTTGGATTGAAATCAGTAGCCCATGTCTTAACTTCATCCTCATGTACCCTAATCATGTTCATGACCTTGAGTCTTATATCCTCCAACATCTTAATTATTGGCTTGAATCTAGCATCAAGAATCCACTTGTTAAATGATTCAGTCAGGTTTTTATCAACTAATTGATTCTTGCATACAGTATCCAAGTAAGCTCTACACTAATCTTGGGGTGGATACTTCAGCAGACCTTCAGCAGCTTCCTTCTTCAATTCTCCTAATTTCTTTAGATGGTCTTTGAATTTATCTTCATATGTGGCCCATGCACACCACCAAAGCAGCTTCTTGTGTTCTCCAGTACTAAATGATTTGCACTAGTTGGACTCAATATGCCTGACACAGAATCTGTGGTATGCTTCTGGAAGGACTGTTCTAACAGCTTCAGTTAATCCCTAGATATTTTTAAGTCAACCAAAAAAAAAATTGTATCAGCTAGTGTGCATAAAACAGCAAAGTAAATGACAGATCAAATACAATAAAACAAGAAATTTACCTTTTGCATGTCTGACATGAAAGTGATCCCTTCACCATCTTTGAGGTTCAAGGAATTCTTTAGCAATTCCATAAACCAAATCCAGGTTGCTTTTGTTTCTTTGTCAATAACTACCGATGCCAATGGGTAGAAGTGATTGCTACTATCCTAACCAACATCAACAAGCAATATTCCCTTGGCCGTCCCCTTCAAAAATGTACCATCAACACCAATATATGGTCTAAGCCCCAAACTAAAGCCCATTTTCATTGCTTGAAAGTAAATGTACATCCTAAGAAATCTTCTCTTCCGTTCAGCAAGTGCATTTTTGAAAGATTGATAACAATATCACTTCCAGGATTACTTTCCCTTAATGCAATTGCATAAGCCTCAAGCTTATTGTATTCATAAGTAAAACTGCCCTCTAGATTCTCCAATACCATTCTCTTTGCCCTCTTGCACTTCCCATGACTAACATTTAACTCAAATATCCTCTTCAAGTCAGCCATTATCTCCCTTACCTTATATTTTGGATCATCTTGTAACTTCCTCTTAAAATATTGAGCTACTGTGTGATAGTCAACAGTACAATTATCAAATAAAGTGTCACAAGTATGGTCTGGATTTAGGGTCTTAATTTTAACCCCATCATCCCCTTCCTTGGATACTAAATAAATAAAAGGGCAATCTTTTGTGTTTGTGCAAGTATACCTAACCCTAATCCTGTCACTCTTCTCCAAATTCAGTTCTTTCTTATTGGCCAAAGAATACAACTTAAGACACTTCCTAGCTTCAGCAATATCCTTAAAGGTCATACCCTTATACAACTCCTTGTATTCACTAAGTTGTTCAGTTATTTCCCTATTTTTTGTGATTTTAACAGTTTTAATTCTTCAGAATCATACCCATCAGAACCAGAACTAGAGTCAGACCCTATATCACTCAAGTTGCAATCAGTGCCAACCTCATCAACATTATGGTCTACAATACTCGATACACTATGCAAGGAAGGATCACATTCATCAACAGCAAACAGATTGATTACTTTATATCATTACAAATTAGATTCAACAAATGTCTAATTCCCTCATCCCCTACAATCTCATAAAGTGTACCACAAGGTCCTTCAACTATTAGTTGTTGAACCCCTACATAGCCCAGATTTTCTACATATTCATTGACTAAATCAACAAAAGATAGAAGGTCTGGGTCATACCCTTTCTTAATGTGCTGCACTTTTTTGGGTATAGCACTTGTGGTTTGCAAATCCAGTCATCGCCGTAATTAAATATTAAGTCAATTAATACCATCACTGACTTTCTGCAAAGATACAACAAAGGAAAGACAGGAAAAAAAATTACACAACTATAAAGAATTATAGCAGAAGAGGCATAAAAAATAGGAATAAACGTGTGAGGTCCCCCCTACCCAACAATAAAAAAACTTTCTGCATTTACGGTTTCACTATGAGGTCCCTCCCTTAATAAAAAATTCACAAAATCACAAATAACCCTAAAAATGGCCGACATGCAAGTGATTAAAAGGACCCATTTCTTTACTACCAAACAAAAAGTAACCAAATTTATATAGGAACTTTCTAGATAATAACAGAAAATGTAAACAATACAAAAATAAGAAATCCTAAACCACCTTTAAGAAATTATTCAAAACCCTAGAACACAAACTCTATACCAGCTACAACATTCAACAAAATAGCATAACAAATGGACTAAAAAAACAAAAAAATAAACAATTACATGAAAAAGGATGGTACCTTTAAACTCGTCCAACCCTAAATCACCAAACTTCATGAGTAGACCTTCTATCGCTAAACTTCAGTAAAGAAGAACTCGGTCTTAGAAAAGACAGAAAAAATTAGGGTTGGCCGGTGTAAATAAGAAGGTTTTTATTTAAGTGGGGTTTTCATTTAATTGGATAAAATGGGTGGGTCGGGTAGTTTATTGTGAGATGGATATTAAGTTGGGTCTGAAAAATCGCACATGCATTGAAACGTGTCCCCTCCGCTAATGGAAGGGTTGAAATATTCAATTTTGTAACGGTAGGGAGTAAAAAATACCAGTAGTATAATGGAGCCTTTCTAAATACTATATTCAATAGTACAGGGGTATATTTGACCCTTCAGCGTTTAAAAAATGGTGTAATGGTTGGAGTAAATTTGGTGTTACACCATTTTGGTGTGAAATTTGGTGCAAAAAAGGAATTGAACCGCACGATAAGGAAATCAAGAAAGGAAGTACTCCTAACAGCCCTGTAGCCTCCTGAGAATAAGTACAGACGTCTCTGTACCGATTCGCGAGACTCTACTAGACTTGCTCATGACTCGTGAGAACGACGGGAACCTAGTGCTCTGATACCATGTTGTCACGACCCAAAATCCACTAAGGATCGTGATGGCACCGGACACCACTGTCAAGCAAGCCAACCAAGAATGCATAATTAAATTCTAGTTTTAGTACTTGCGGAAAACATTTTTTTCTTATACGAAGAGTATTAAACAATAAAGATTTTACAAAAATGAACTTAAAGTCAATAAGGGACTTAATACTAAATAATCCAAAATTCTTCCATAACCTAGTGTCACAAGTGCGTGAGCATCTACTGATAGGAAAATAAAATACAACATCCGTCCGAAATACATTGGACATGAAATAAATACAATATTCTGAAAGGACTACACTAGTTGTGGGTCGTCTCAAATAATGCAACTCACCAAGTCCCAGAATCATCCGCGCTGCTACGCCCAGTAGGCTGCTAGAGGTACATATACCTGTACAACAAAAATGCACAGAAGTGTAGTATGAGTACGTAATTAACGTGTACTCAATGAGTGTCCCGTCTAATCTCGAAGAAGTAGAGATGAGATGGTCAACTTCGACTCTTACTAGAGGTCAACTAGCAATATACTAAAATGTGAGGAAATCATGGATTTATGTAGTAGTTCTAATTCACGAAGCTGGAAAACAGGTAAACACATTCAACAATAATCAAGGATTTTCAAGTTTTACTCCTCATTATCTTATCGATTTATATCAAGCCATGAAAGGCAATATCCACATTTAAAATTCTCAGGAGAACAATATATATATCATGCGCAAGTCATGCCGAGGGTCGAACGGCCCAAACCATAGATGCATATATTTAATCTGTCGAGGCGTTCGGCCTGTTCCATAAATAAATACATACCCTGCTCGCGAATCATACATGCAACGCAGGTACACATAGAGATACATGCTCAATCAGTCAATTAAGAACTTACCGGGGAATATTTATCAACAAATTTCTTTTTTTTAAAATTTAGGGAAGATGATGTTTAATCCCTTTTTAAAATTCACTTACTAATTCAATGTGATTTAAGCAATTCAAGTTGTCAATGGGTTCATAAATAATCCAAGTATAACATGTTTTGGGTCCTAACTACCTAATAGCATAATAGCAGCTACGCACGGACTCTCGTCACCTCGTGCGTACGTAGCCCCCCGCAAATAGGAGCACATAATCAATTATTTCACCTATGGGGACAATTCCCTCTTATAAGTTTAGAAAGGAGACTCACCTTGCTCCGAAGACTCGTAACGGCATTCCACGCCCTTCCAAAACTCTTCTTAATGTACCACACTCCAAAACTAGCCAACGGTTACGCAAATCCATTAATATATGCTCAATCATTCATTATAATCTAATTTATAGAAATTCCTAACCCCGAACAAAAAATTGACAAAAATACCCTTGGGCCCACTTGCCCGAAATCCAAAATTTCTCGAAGATAAAGTTTACCCATGAACTCATGAACTCAAATATATGATTTTCTCTTACTTCCATACTCAAAATCGTGGTCAAAATACAAGAACACTAATTTTCTAGGTCTTCCCTCAAACCCCAAGTTTTTCTACAATTTTCATGCCCAAATCCATGTATAAACCTTGTATTTACTCAAAGCTAGCATAAATTATTTATCTCATGATAAGTGACGAAAATGGCACCTCAAAGCTGCTTCCCATCGACTCTAATGGAAGAAAAATGGGGTTGAAATGAACTCAACCCCGAATTTTAAAGACCTCACTGCTCCAGTCATTTCCGTACCTGCGGACCCTGGATTGCTTCTGTGGTTCCGCAAGTGCAGTCACCAGGCCGCTTCTGCGATACACCATGGCCACCCCAGCTTCTGCTTCTGCGCTTCCTTTTCCGCAGGTGCGGTCCCGCATCTGCGGCTCTATGACCACATCTGCGGTCCCAGCTCCCCTCACTAAAATCTGCATATGCGGTCTTCCTTTTTCGCAGGTGCGGTCCCGCATCTGCGGCTCCCTGACCGCATCTGCGGTCCCAGCTCCCCTCACCAAAATATGCATCTGCGGTCTTCCTGGCCGCTTCTGCGGCTCCCCAACTGCAGCCAAATCTTCGCAGGTGCGGAAATACCAGATATCAGCTGCCTCAGCTTTTCTCCAACTCCAAATTTGATCCGTTAACCACACGGAATCCACCCGAGGCCCTCGGGACCTTAACCAAATCTACCAACCAATCCTAAAATACATTACGGACTTGCTCGAGGCCTTAAATCATATCAAACAATGCTAAAACCATGAATTTCACCCCGATTCAAGTTTTATGAACTTTGAACTTTCCAACTTCTACTTCCGATGTTTAAGCCTATCAAATCATGTCCGATTGACCTCAAATTTTGCACAAAAGTCATATTTGACATTATGGACCTACTCCAACTTCCGAAATCAGATTCCGACCCCGATATCAAAAAGTCCACTTGCGGTCAAACTTCTCAAAAACCTTCAATTTCTATCTTTAGCCAAATGACTTCAAAATGACCTACGAACCTTCGAATTCACTTCTGATCGTGCCCCCAACTCCAGAATTACCATACAGAGCTATTCACAGTCTCAGAATCCCAAACGGACATCGATAACACTGAAATGCTCTTCAAGCCAAACTTATGAAATTTCTTCTAAAATGCTAACTTCCACAATAGGCGCCAAAACATTGCCGAGTTATCCAAAACTCAATCCGGGCATACGCCCAAGTCCGAAATTATCATACAAACCTGTTGGAATCTTCAAATACCAATTCCGAGGTCGTTTACTCAAAATTTCAATCCTAGTTCATTCTTTCAACTTTAGGCTCCTGAAATAGGAATTCTCTTCCCAAATCAACTCCAAATTTTTCGAAACTCAATTCCGACCGTGCATGCAAGTTGTAATGCCTGAAATGAGGCTGATCATGGCCTCAAACCACTAAAAACGCGCTAGGACTCAAAACTACCGGTCGGGTCGTTACATCTTCTCAGCTTTATATTCGCTTTTCTTTCTTTTGCTCTTCCTCCCACACATATATTACAGTTTCAAGAAAAGCTTATATATATATAAAGCAAAACACTCAGATCGGGATAAAACTATATCGCTGGAAAAAATGGTGTCCTTGAAATTCCGACGACCACCATTTTATGCCGCCGGTGACCAAAACAAAAAGAAAGAGAATGAAATAACAAAAAAAATGACAATAATAAGAAATAAGAAAAAAAGATAAAAAGATAAAAAAAGAAGAAAGAATAAAAAAAATACTAAATATACATGTGACATCGCGCGTAGTTCACCACTTGCCAAGCGTTTGGTTGTCTAGTTTTAAGGTGGTATTTGTTCCATTTAAAAAAAGTTTGAGAGGGGAGGGTTAATAGGATTCCCACAAAGATAAAGTGTGTGGTATGAGTATAGATCAGAAGGGTACTTATGCATTTTTCCTAATATTAATTGCAAATTGAATCTTTACCGTCCTTATCGTAATTTGATACTTAAAAGTAATTTTTTAGAAAGATTGGCCAAACACACTAAGTTTGAAAAAAGCGCTATTCAAACGAATTGGCCAAACAAAAACTACTATTTTATAAAATTACTTTTCCAAAAAGTATTGTTGAACAAAAGCACTTTTTAAAAGAAGTCGTTTTGGCATCTTGACCAAATGGATACTTAGTGAAAGTGTGAATGTTAAACTAGCTAACTCTCACTTCTTCACTTACTTTGTATTTATTTACTGCATGTCAGGAATGCAATGTAAAGATACAATTCTCAAAAATCAATACGTAATAGAAAAATTAATTCGGGTTGTTGTTGCTAAAAGTAGCTTATTTTGAAAAGTATTTTTTTTAAAGTGCTTTTGTAAGAGTACTTTTGGTGAGAATCAGTTTGTGTTTGGCTAATTAATTTGAAAAGTATTTTTGAGCAGCAATTAATATTTGCCAAGCTTTTGAAAACTTCTTCTAAGTGTATTTTTGTCAAAAATGCTTTTCAATACTTCTTTTCTTTTAACGGAAAAGGGCCAGAACTGACCCTAAACTATAGTTTCAGGGTTAAAAATACCCTTCATCCACCTATTGGGCCATTGTATCCTTAACATTATTTTTCTGGCCTTTACATGACACTCCAACTAACGGCTCATATTTTTAAAAAAGGGTTAGTTACTAATTATGTGGTAATTTCTCATTGTCATATTTTAAAACAAAAGACCCCTTTTACATACCCATATCAGTGAACCTTACCCGCCCCAAAAAACAAACCCGCTCTGACCCGTAAACAAACAACCTAAATAAAACATGGATTGTATCTTATTTTTTAGCCATTATTCTTCTCTCCTCTTTGCAGACCAAAATTCCTCATCTCCGACCTCTCAATTGAATTCTCAAATTCAACAAAATCAAGTCAGAGTCCTCTATAATGTTGGAATTTTCTACTTCTTCTCGTGAATCAGGTCAGTCCCGCACATGTTTTTGTGGATTGACTGCTAACCAATTTACTTCTACGACACCTATGAATGGTGGTCATAGATTCTTCAAGTGTCCTCGGCCTAAAGACATTGCTTGGCGTTATTGGGAATGGCGTGATGAAGAACTTCCGCCCCCATGTGTCAATGTTTATCCACATTCAAAAGATTTCATTGAATGCCCTTCGTAAAGAAAGGAACAATTTGAAGAATACCCTGGATGAATTCTTAGGTAGTAATGCTGCAGATTTGAAGAAAGTGAGTTGCTTGGAGAAGAAAGTGTCGAACATGGAATCAAATTTGAAACGATGGAAAAAGTTTTGTTGTTGACATGGGCATTTGTTGTTTGTTTTGTAGCTGTGAAGACCATGTGTTGAAGTTGCAGTTGCATTTTTTTTTGGTACTATGGTAATGACTTGGTCAAATGAAATTGTGTGGGTGTTAAATGTTTGTTTGTATCCAGTTTCAACAACTTTGTTGTTGTGGATGTAGTAGAAAAATTTGCATGTGAACTGCAATGTACCCAACTCAGTTAGCTTTTCGTTTGTCAATGAACAAATATGCAGTTTTTGTAGTAATTCTTGTTCTATTCAATCAAACAATTTTGGCTATTGTCCAGTATAATCTCTCTGTCATTTTCTCTTTTTTGTTTTTGGATCATCTGTTTTTGGTTTGTGATACACTAAGACATATGAATAGATAGGAAATATTATAAGGTCATTGGAATTGCACTTGAAACATACGTAAAGTGCATTAAAAACATTATGCAACAACCACGTAAGAGATTCATCAAAGATAGATACTAGAGGACATAAGACATGATAATTAACAACCATAAAGACTTAAGAATGTTGTTACAATATTTCACCACAAATTAAGCCCATCAAAAAATATTTTTAGATGAACCAACACAGGACCATTCATAACTGATTCACCACAAAATAACAAAAATGGTGAAGTTTGAATTAGTCATTACCAAAACATTCAAGGATCTAAATGATGTGGCTGCTACTTAGAGGCAGTTTTGGCCCTCTTAGACTTAAGCTTTCCATCTCTTGCTGGCTTTAGGCTATCAATTGGTTAGAAGTCACAGCTACTTTTCCTTTCCAAGTCACCTTTTTGGGTGAATATGGCAGATTAGTAGGCTAATTTACACCAGTTCTATCTACCTTGAAACTAATCTTCCTGGTAGCGGTAGGTTTTTGGTGCAACTTTCTTTGTTGAAGCATAGTCCAAGCTTTAGATATCACCATTAGCCTCAAATTCGGATCTTCATCATTATCTCCAACTCCAGTAAGATCATCAATATCATCTTCATCTACTAGCATGTTCGAAGGTGCAGCAGCTTGTTTACTTGTCTTCTTAGTTCCAGCAGGTTTGTGTTTAGTAGCTTTGTTTGCTTGATTGGTCTGTTGAGTAGGTTTCTTTGCTTTACTAAATAGTTGAGAAGATTTCTTTTCTTGACTGAGCAGTTGAGCTGGTGGTTCACAAGCTGGTGGTTTACTTAAAAAATATTATATCCAGGAGTAGGCATGAAGAAAAAATCTGAATTTTGACTGTCTTGAAGTGTTGTCAAGGGCACATCTTTCATTGTTTGATAACATCCTCCTTGGAACAAGTGCTTGTGCTTACCATGAATCTACAAGACATAAAATATGTGTTTGCTATGGAACTAAATGTGAGCACGTGGTTTTTGCCCTAAACAAATTATTCCTAAAATCCAAACAAAATAATTTTTCTTTATTTTTACAATTTTTGATGTTTTTGCATTTTTGTGATAATTAGTTGCATAATAATTCATATTAAAAATACAAAAAAAAATATACATATGCATTAGGATTTTGATTTCACAATTTTAGTATTAAGGCATTTTAGAGAAATTTAAGGAAAAATAAAAAATAGCATCTTATTGTTTTAATCGAAAATTACTATAAAATAGCTATTAAATAAATTTTTAAAATTTAATTAGTCTTAGTTTAATTTTACAATTTAATAAAATCAGAAAATATATGTAAAATTGAAAAAAAAAAAGAAAAATAAAATACAAAATACAAAACGAAGATGCAATACAAAAAAATGTGAAGGGAAATATAAGAGAAATAAATACAAAAGAAAAATGAAGTGTTAAAAATTTTGGGCTAATACCCCAAGCCCAAACCAAAAAATACCTCAAGCCCAAAAGAATATCATGATCTGGTCTGCCACATCTTAGTCCAAACGACGTCGCACCAGTAGCTTTCAATCACAGCCCTTGATCGTCCTAATCTAACGGACAGGGTTGATTTCTCATTTAAAGGAAACGACGTCGTATAAGGGTTCGGAGAATCTGAGCCGTTGAAATAATTTAATCCAACGGTTGGGGCGATTGATATGCTTTTAATATAGCATATACAAAACCTAAAAATTATTTAATTCATTTCATCTTCTTCCTCAATGTTTAGCCGCCCTCAATTCCTCACCAGCCCCCGTCGGAACCCTACCGGCGGAAAACTCTCCCTTTACCAACCAGCCCCCAAATAACACCCTAGGACCGCCTTAAGCCCCTGATCCCACCCCTATCGCCGGAACCCTAATTCCGGCGAACACGACATCAACTAACCTAACCCAAAAATACACCATAGCTTCTCCTGGACATCCTCAACACGGTTTTGAAGCTCTTAAGCCTTAAAACTAAGTTGAACTGCTCGAAAGTAAGTTTGAAGATTCTCCGGTGAAGAAAAATTGCCACAAGACCTCTGGGTTCTAAGAGACTTCGACGACTAAAAACAAGAAAAATAAAAAAAGAGACTGTCCAAGAAAAGAAAGCTAAGTTTTCAAATCCTTTTCTTTTTTTTTAGTTCTTGCATGTGTGTTTTCTTTTACTTCTGTTATTTTACTAGTATTTGTCTTTTTAGGTTTGTTTAATTTCTGTTTTAAAAAAGAACAATATTGTTAAGCTTCTGTTAGTTGTTAGAGTGTTTCAGACGTGAAAAATATATATGCCTTTAGATAGATAAATTTTATTTTTACGAATTGCCTTTGTTTGATTAATGTTTGATTGATAATTAAGATTGGGTAGCTGTTAGATTTATATTTAGCAGTTAATTAGATTTTTTCTTAATTTCTGATCA
>MU684840.1:19626-43283 GCA_026770625.1 Nicotiana glauca | reverse complement strand
CCTAAAAAAGGTACAATTTAGAGGGAATATTCGGTAGAATATCCCTTTTGAGTAATCCAAAGCAAACTAGCTGTTTGATGACGGTCCGACCTTGGTTATTGATGACGATCTAACATTGGTTATTGATGACGGTCCGCCCATGACTTGTCCGACCACGACCTTATGTTTCTGCGTAACGAATTTCTCTGATCTAATTTTGACCCATACATATAAGAGCAGTCATAGTAGTATATTCTTTATTTTTTATCATAATCACATAAATTAGGACGAAATAAATATTATTAGCAATCATAACAAATTATACAAATTAGGACGGAAAGAGTAATTAAGAGCCTGTTTGGATCAGCTGATTGTAAACTAATGTTAAGCTTGAAGTGCTGAAAAGCTTTTTTAAGTGCTAGCTGAAACTAATTTTTTGATTATTACGTGTTTGGATAGATGTGCTGAAACTAATAATAAGCAATTGATGTGTTTGGCAGAAAAGTGCTGATAAGTTGTTCTTTTATTAAATTAAAATGATTAAAATACCCTTAATTTTTTAATAAAAATTTTCTTTGTAAAGAAAAGGATGAACAATGAATATGGAATAAAGAGAAAGTCAGAAAATTTATTTTGAGAAAAATATTTTGTGAATTAAGAAATAATACTATTAAGGATAAACTAGTAAAAGTCTTGGTCAAACAAAAAGTGCTTATAAGCTGAAAACATAAGTTGGGTGTGACCAGCTTATGACTTATAGCTTATTTTAGCTTATAAACATTTGACTCATAAGCACTTAGGGTGTTTACCAAACAGGTAGATAAGCCAAAATGTACTTATAAGTCAGTTTGACCAGCTTATAAGCTTAACCAATCACCCTCAAATACTTGGTCAAATCACGAGAAATAGATCCCATTTTTTACGGAAGAGGGTTAAAAATGCCCCTAAACTATTGGAAAAAGTTTAAAAATATTTGTCATCCACTTATTGGGATAAAAATATCCCTCCATCCACTTTTTTAGTTCACTTATGTCCTTTGACCGTTAGGTCAATACTGAATTAAAAATAATTATTATTCTTTTTGTAAAACTTAAAAAAAATATTTTGCAAAATATTTTTATTTTTTTAATCTAATGCTTCAGTAGTCGACTAATTTAGTAAAGTCTTCTTTTATTTTTTTTTTTTAATTTTTACAGTCCATCCAAAATAGGAGTATTTTTGTTCCAAAGTATGATAGTAGGGTATAGATAACCTAGAGTTAGATGGAAGTGGCGCGTTTTTTTTCAGTTGAATTTTTTTTCGGGTCAGATCAATATTTGGGGCAGGTTAGTCTGTAAAAAGGTTAGATATGGGTTAGTCTTTCTAATAGGTTAGATGTTTTAATTTCGACCAATAAGAAGTTGTCACGTGGAATTTAAATAATAATTATTTTTAATTCAGCATTGACCTAACAGTCAAAATGCATAAGTGAACCAAAAAGGTGAATGAACGGATATTTGTAGCCCAGTAGGTGGATGGAAGATATTTTAAAACTTTTTTCAATAGTTTAGAGACATTTTTAACCCTTTTCCGTTTTTTTAATACATATTCGGAGCTAGCTCTACCCGACTACTTTTGATATTTGTTGGGTAGGACCTCATAAAAGAAAAATACTTTCTAAGTATTAGAATTTAGAAATTTCTAGAAATTTTATATATGTATATATATATACACACACAACCACACTACGTATGCATGTTAGGTTTGCAATCTCTGTTGATAAGGTTCCGTACTTCCCTTTGAAGAAGCCTCTTGGCTAGTTTTGCATTGTAAAAAGGCCAATATGGACAACGACTCTAATATTTTATGTGGCAAAAAGAAATAAGACGCAACAAAGTTACATCTTGAGTGGAACAATAAGTCCAAAAATAATAATTGAGATGACAAACCACTACCAATAAAAAAGATCGTCAAAAGTTATGGGAGAGTAGTAAGTTATTCTTTATCCTTAATCAAGAGATTTTAAATTCGAGCCATGAGTTTGAATCGTCCTTCATAAAGAATACTTTACCTCCCGAAAGTATAATTTTTTACATGGATCCAGATTAATTAGGTCCTATAATAACTATCGAGTATTAGGTGGGAAATCGAAAAAGGGAAGAAAGAATGACTCCAAGCTATGAGAAACTAGTGGCACATTTTTAATTAGCGTCCTATTAAGAATGCGAGTAAATCCATTGTGTTTTTATTCTAATTAAAAGGAATCCACACAGATGTAATCCACAAATGCAAATTGGTA
Organism: Nicotiana glauca; assembly: GCA_026770625.1. Taxonomy (NCBI): domain Eukaryota; kingdom Viridiplantae; phylum Streptophyta; class Magnoliopsida; order Solanales; family Solanaceae; genus Nicotiana; species Nicotiana glauca. The sequence continues at coordinate 41,026 of MU684840.1, read as the reverse complement.
GTAGTATCAATCTTGTGTCGAATCGATGATGACTAGAGTAATTGTGTCCTCCATATCATTCTCAATTCTCATCATATAATTTTGTCTTGTCTCGTTTTCTTCACGCAAGAACCTGGACTATTTGAAAATTTAAAAAAAAAAGGAAAAAAAAATCATATGTTAAGACCTCTATCCTTTAGGTGATTTATTTAATATGAATATTTTTCTTCTCTTTTTTCATATTTTTTTCCAAGTCCGACAGATTTTATCCCATTTAAAATATCATGATATTAAATAAGAAAAAAGTAGATATTGTAAGTGTAAAATAAGTATTTAAATAATTCAATTGGCATATGCGGGGTAGAATGTCAATATCTCAATTGAGGAGAAAGTTTAATTTTTAAAGAAAAATTGGGGGATATAAATGATTTTTACCCTAACAAAAGATATTAATGGGGTCCTAAATATTATTGGACAAAGTTTAAGGGTCTCGAATATTAATCAAATATGATTCTGTAGTGATCTGCATGCTTAGTTTACATCTTATCATAATCATATCAAATTCAATGTATATCCAGAAACCTAATAATAGACTATGAAAAGAAAGATTCATAGAGTTGAAAAGTTGTAGCGTAAAAGGAAAGCAAATTGTGTTCGTATAGCAACCAAGATTTTAAAAAACATTGCTTAATCTAAAAGTATGTTTGACACTTGTTTTGAGCTAAAAAGGTGAAACATGTGCCTCAAATTCAACCATAATCCTCAAGCACGATACAAAATACTTAAAATCTAATCTTGCACCATGAGAAAAAAGGTAAATGAATAATTAAGAGGAACAAGTAAATAAATTTTATGTAAAAATTGTACGGGGCATTCTATTCGGTTGCCCCCATTTAACCTATATCTACTTTTTTTTTAAAAAGTTTTAATTTGTACTCACTTTTAAATAACTTCGGACCTCTTTTTCCTCCTCTTTCGTTTTCTGAATGCCGAAGCTTGGGATATTGTTATGTGTTGCCTGATAATTCATATATATCTGCTTGTCCCATTATGTTCTGTTTGGTCTTATTCACAATAATTTAACCTCTTAGATATTTTAGCTTTACAGGCACATTGGTTTTTTGTTCTAATTTATCTATAGTAGCATGTTTTCATGTCGAAAATATTTTTCATTCTTTAATCTTTAAAATGGATAGCATCAACCGTTGCTAATCATGATCTATAAAATTCATTGTTGTTTAGAAATTCAGCTCTAAGAATGCTGATGTTCGGCAAATATAAACAAAAACTTCAGCTCCTATAATGCTGAAGTTCAACAAATACAAAACAAACTTTAGCCCTAAAATGCTGAAGTTCAGCAATTACAAACAAATTTCAGCTCTTAGAATGCTGAAGTTCAACAATTACATAACAAACTTCAGCTCCTGGAATGCTAAAGTTCAGCAATTACAAAACAAAAACGTTAGCCAAAACATATTGTAGTTATATTGAAGAGCGTTAGAACACCACTTCTAACTTTAGTTTACCATCATCTCACATAAGGTGCACAAAATTACATGATATTGGCTAATACAAACAATATATATGAAATTGTTTTTCAACTCATGGTAAACCAAGTTTTTCAGGCTATTTAAATTATTTAAAATTTTAATTTAAGAGAATCTTAAGCTCAATATGATTGTGAGAGACGGTATTAAGCATTTAAAAGTGTGAGTGACAACTACTATTTAAAACAATAACAAACATTCCCCCTCTAATCATATCATTATCTTTGCATCGAATATGATTGAGCGATCAATGTATTATATGCAAACCTTGAAAACCAGAGTTTTCATTTTCTTAAGCTTTAATGAACATAATTATACTTGTAATGATGAGGGATAACAAATATCCGATAAAATAATTTAGATAAGCACAAGCTAGTATACCGTCAATATTATCTACGGGTAAAATCGGGAAAAATGTACCCTAATTTCCCGGTGAAGGAACTTACCATGAGACTAGGCCTCCCATTTTCCCCTCGAAAGTTTGCGCCATGCGAGTTAGGAGTACCGCATCTGCTTACAAATTCCTCCATCCACTCATTGAATTGGGGGATTGCATCGGAAACATGGGCAACAACTGCACGACCGTAAACACAGGCAATGAGAGAAAGAACAAAAAGGAAGAAACACCCTAGAAAGATAATACTTACGGGATGCGTTCCACTCCTCGGGGAACGGCAGAAACTCGGGGAGGATCAAGTCTTTGCTTTTCACCCGAACGAACCTCCCATACCAGCCTCGGTCTCGATCCTCATCAATGCTCGAGAAAGGAGGCTTGCTTGCTCGGCGGATGAGCTTGATTAGTCTCCCTCAGAAGATTCAAGGATTGTACATGCGGAGTAGGTGGTCGAGGGTAAACCGAGAAGACCCGGTGTTGTTCACGAAATGGCGCAAAAGGATCACAATCCTCTAGAAGGACGGATGAATTTGCCCAAGGCATACCTCTTACCTCTTACAAAAGGCAAGAACTACGGGATCCATAGGGGCAAGCATGAAAGGGTAAGTGGAAACACTCTGGTACCCCATCACGTGAGTAATTATATCATCATTGGCCCGGGGACGACCACGTCCTTACCCTCCCACTTACAGTCCACTCGAACTACAGGTAAGGTTTCTTCTATGACAGAGGACATGTATATCCATGCTCCCTCGCCTCAGTCTTGTTGGCTAAAGGCCTTCTCGACCTTAAAGTCATCCCCGATAGAGCAGCCCCAGGATATGAAGCTCTTCATAGGGTGCTCTGGAGACATCTCAGGAGCGGCCACCTCGGTATCTACCGTGGGGTGGAAAGATGAAGGGGAAGCCTACTAAGGGCACTAACTTGGAAGTTTTAACCATCATGATTTGGGAAAATATGAAGATTCGAAGTAAACTATGAATGTTTGAAGAAAGAGTATGAACTTTTGAAGGTGAGACGAAGATGAAGATCTGGGTTGGAAATCCAAGAACACATATGAAGTTTGAATAACAGAGATGAAGATATGAAAGCTCAAAATTTGATAACCCGATAGGTGTCATGACCCTAAACCCGGACCCGGTCGTGATGGCGCCTCTTGTGAAGACAAGGCCAACCGACACATTCCCATTTCAATCTTAAGAAATAAAATAATAAGTGTTAAGTCTTAAACATGATAAAATCTCAAAAATAAGCAGTAAACAGTATAATTTACAAAAAACAAACCCAACATAGTGCGATACCGAGGTGTCACTAGTCATGAGCATCTACTAAGGTCCGAATACAACAAGAGTCTAAAATGTACTAAATACAGTATAATGAAATCGAGAGGGAGAAATGCAGTGCTGAAAACATCGGGCAGCTACCTTGCTAAAACACCGATGACTCTGCCTCCGGGCAACCAATACCCGCTATCGAGTTCAAGAATACTTAAATCTGTACACAAGATGCAGGGAGTAAAGTGAGTACTTCCAACTCAATAAGTAACAATCATAACTAAAGGCTGAGTGATAGGAAATCACGAAAAGTACATCAACATGTTGTATAGAAGAAGTACACAACCACTAAGAAAGCAATGAAGTTGTGAAATCTCTTAAACACCTTAGCTCAGTTTAAACTTCTTCAAAAATGGCTTTTCAACAATTGAGCAATTGAATGCAAAGCAATTAGAATAGATAAGCATAGAAGATCCGCCCCTCGGGCACAATTACATAATTAAATAGGTAAATGATAGGTAAATAAGACAGATAAACACATAAAGGTTCGCCCCTTGGGCATAATGTCAACAAATCCGCCCCTCGGGCAATACCTTAGAGCTATACGAGTCCCCGGGCTATATCTCAAAACCATACCAGCCCCTCGCACTATAGCTCACATCACAATGGATACCCGCGCTTAATAGGGGTGTGCAGACTCCTGGAGGGGCCCCTTACGGCCCAAGCGCAATATCAAGCCATCTCGTGGCATCATCACTAGGCTCTCGGCCTCATATCAATCAAGCCACCTCGTGGCATACATATATCAGTCCCTCGGCCTCATAATCAAAATCAGTGTATCACTGCTGCGGTGTTCAGCCCAACCCAAAAGTATCCTCACAAAACAGGCCCTCGGCCTTACTCAGTCAAAATCCCATAAGCCATTCGAGTAACAGTAAAATATGATGCTCAGCTAATAATATTATTTAGAATATCATTTCAAGTGTTAAAGCAGAGTAAGCATGGTTGAGTTTTGAAAACAGTAGAATATAGCATGACTGAGTACAAGTTTAAAATTAAAACAGTGAGAAAATATCAATGAAAATCCCCGAAGGGTTCAATTAGTTGGCACGAGGCCCGAACATGGCATTCAGCCCAAAACATGATGGTAGCAAATAGTTTTCAATCAAATACACAGTAAAATAGTCATTTGGGATGGACTAAGTTACAATCCCCAACAGTGCACGACCCCACGTTCGTCATCTAGCATGTGCGACACCTCAATATAGAACAACGATGTGCAAATCCGGGGTTTCATACCCTCAGAACATCATTACAATCATTATTCACCTCGATCCGGTCCAAACTCTAGCCTGCTATGCCTTTGTCCTCACGAATCGACCTCCGAATGCTCCAAATCTAGCCATAATCAGTACATAGATATTAAAATATGCTAAGGGAACAAAGGCCACTTGAAAATATCCAATTTACATTAAAAATCCCGAAATTTCTCAAACCCGGCCCCCCGGTCCCACGTCTCGGAATCTAACAAAATTAACATCAATGAAATCCTCATCCCCTCGCGAGTTCATACATATCAAGAACATCAAATCGGACCCCAAAATGGCCCTTCAAATCCCCACTCAAAGGTCTCTTAATCTCAAGCTCTAATTATCCATTTTTGCTATTGATTTTCCATGTATTTCAAGTTTACAAAGGTTAAAATTCATCATAGATACAATTTTATGGTCCAAAAATTGTCAATTATTCGCTTCTATGGCTTTCATTTTAAAATCCAAAAATTGCATCTGCGACCACGTAGCCGCACATGCGCCATCGCAGCTGCGATCAGCCAACCGCATATGTGGCTCCTGCACTTCTCTTCCTTGACTGCTTCTGTGGTCATTTCCTAGCATATGCAGTGTCGCACTGCGGTCCCCAAATCCGCAGGTGCGGAAATACTAGAACAGAAAAATCTGCAGCTTTCTCAAATTTCCCAAACTCTTCGACAATCATAGAAAAAATCACCCCGAGGCCCCCCGAGATCTCAACCAAAAACACAAACACATCCCATAACCTTATTCAAACTTGTACCAATCTTCAAAATACCTCAAACAACATCGAATCAACCAAAACACATCGGATTCAAGCCTAAGTTTCCAAAATCTTCCGAATTCTGCTTTTAATCAAAAATCCAACCAAACCACGTCCGAATGACCTGAAATTTTGCACACACATCCCAAATGCCTCAATGGAACTACTGCAACTTCCAGAATTCCATTCCGACCTCTATATCAAAATCTCACCTATCAACTGGAAAAACGCCGAAATCTCAATTTCGCCAATTCAAGCCTAAACCTTCCACGGACTTCCAAAATGCATTTTGATCACGCTCCCAAGTCCCAAATCACCTAACAGAGCTAACCAAATCATAAAAATTCTGATCCGAGATCATATACAAACAAGTCAAATCTTGGTCAACCCTTTCAAATTTCAAGCTTCAAAATAAGAACTGTTCTCCCAAATTCATTATGATTACCCTGAAAACCAAAATCAATGATTTATGTAAGTCATAATACATCACACCGGACTAGTTATGCCCAAGAACTGGCGAGCAAAGTGCAAAAGCTCAAAATGACTGGTCGGATCGTTACAGGTCATTTTATGGTTTATAACCAAATTTTGTATTTCGAGGCCTTTAAAACCTAATTTATCCATCCTCGATTTATGTGCGCAGTTCGAATATATTTTTGGAAAGCTTGTGTATTGAAAGTTGATAAAAATAAGGATTTTTGCTTTAAAACTTTATTTGAGTTGATTTCTGTCAAAATTTTTGGTAAATGGACCTAGATTCATGTTTTGACAGTCCCAGTGGTTCCGTATCAAGATATGGGACCTACGCATATGTCCGAAATCAGATTCAGAGGTCCCTAGCTCGAGTTATAAAATTTTGATGAAAATTGAAAGTCTGAAAATGTAATGATTTTAAAGAAATTATTAATATTTGATCTTATTGGTATCGGGTCTGTATTTTGGTTCCGGAGCCCGGTACAGGTTCATATAATATTTAAGACTTGTACGTGAAATTTGATAAGAAATGGATTTTGTTTGACATGATTCGGACGTCCGGTTGTGAAAATAGGAATTTTAAAGTGTTCTTGAGAATTTTATGTGATATGGTGCTAAATTCATTGTTCTAGGTGTTATTTTGGCGTTTTGATTGCACGAACAAGTTTGTATGATGCTTTAAGACTTGTGTTCATGTTTGGTTTGGAGCCCCGAGAGCTTGGGTGAGTTTCAGATAGGCTACGGAATGAAAATAGGACTTAGAACACTACTGGTGCATCAATTTTTTGTTGCAGGCCTCAAACCTCGCAAATGCAAGGTCAAGCATTGCATTTGTGACCATTGTTGGATTCGCATTTGCGATCCACTCATCGCATTTGTTAAGAGTGGATGGGAAGGCCAGTATTCACATTTGCGAACAATGCTTTGCTTTGCGAACTGGGACAAGGGGAGGTAGTCTTCGTATTTGCGATCATTGGGCCGCATTTGCAACCAGCATAGTTCGTGTTTGTGAACTTTTCTTCGCATTTGCGAAGATGGAAGAAATGTGAGAATCTTCGCAAATATGATGAATTTCTCACATTTGCGGGATTCGCATTTGCGAAGCCCAGGTCGTATTTTCCACATCTGCAGCTGGTAAAACTTGACTTAGACGGGATTTTTGTTCATTTTTCAAATCTTTCAAAACAAAAAACCCTCTAGGCGATTTTCCAAAGACCACTTCTTCCCAAATCATAGGTAAGTGATTCTTAACTAGTTTCTTTCAATCTTTCACTTTATTTTACAAGATTTCAACCTAGAATCTAAGGTTTCCATGGTGTAATTGGGGATTTTTGGGCAGAAACTAGGGATTTCAAATTTTGGGGATTTAGACCTCAAATTAAGGTCGGATTCCAAAATTAATTGTATATACGGGCTCGAGGTTGAATGGGTAATCAGGTTTTGGTCCGAATTTCGTATTTGGGCCAAGCGGGCCCGGGTGTTGACTCTTCTTGACTTTTTCAATAATGACCTAAATTGAATTCTTATCAATCGTGTGTGATTTCCAAGGCTTATTTTGAAACATTTGGTTGGTAATTTGATATATATTGTTAGTTCGGAGGCGTGTTTGAAAGACAAAGTTGTGATTGAGCTTTGAGTGACCTTTAGAGCGAGGTAAGTGTCGTGTCTAACCTTGACTTGAGGAAATTAGGAACCCTCGGATTTTGTGTCATGTGAATTCCATGTGAGCGGCGTATATTCAAGGTGACGAGTGCTTATACGCCACCGAATTATCTGTTTTCCCCGATTTATCGATTTTTCTTAATTGTTTTCCCTCATATCTTAATTGTTACATGCTCTAAATGCTTTCCATGCTTAATTACTGCGTGTTAATCAATATTTTCTTCTATTAACCATGTTAGCTCTTTTCAAGTTCCCTTAATCCCTGCTATTTGCTTATTTGACTTGTTTGTACCTTTTAACTGTAAATTGCTGGTTTGGTCTCGCTGTGTAGTATTATTTGTGTAGATTTTATATTGAACAAGGTTCCTTTCTTGGTTCTATTTGGTATTTATTTATCATAAAGGCCTTGTGATTTAGCCTGTTGAATTGACTATGTACATTGACTGTTTGGCACTGATATGGTGGGATCAGGTTCCACGCCACAACAGGTGTAATAAGAAAGGATTGATATGGTGGAATAAGGGTGAATATGTATATACGGTGGGATCGGGTTGCAAGCCGCAATAGGTGGAATAAGGATAGATTCATATGGTAAACTAAGGGTAAATTATAATATTGATATTGATATATTGTCACGACCCCAAACACGGTCGTGATGGCGCCTAACACAACTGCTAGGCAAGCCCGACCAATTCACTCTCAACCCGAGCATAAAGCTCAAAACCATTTGTTTGGAAAATCGTTAACAGCGTTTAAACTAGAAGTCTAACTGATAGATAGAAATAAATCTAAAAATCAACAATACTGAACAACCTCCCAAAGATCTGGGGGTCATGAGTCAAGAGCCTCTACTAGAATAGCATAAATATACTGTAAAACAACATAGTCTGAAGTACGCGGAAAAGTCAAATAACAGGAAATAGGAGAGAAGTCGGGTCCTGCGGACGTCAGGCAGCTACCTCGACAACTCCGTGTAAAGGCCCTGAAGAACAGCAATCAGCTCAGATATCTCCTGGAGTACCTGAATCTGCACACAAGGTGCAGGGAGTAAAGTGAGTACTTCCAACTCAGTGGTAATAGACATATATAATGTCTGACAGTAAGAAATCCCAAAATATAGCACAAAGTAAAGCTAAGAACAGTACTCCTACACGTTTAACAGTGTAACAACAGCTAACAGAAACAGTCAAAGCAGATATATATATCAATGCATGAATGCAATGCACATGATCGCTACGGCGCGTAGCCCGATCCATGGGTACCCGGCGCTCACTGTGGGGGTTCAGACTCCGGAGGGGCTCCTACAGCCCAATCGCAATATAATATCACACCCGCTGCGGCGTGCAGCCCGATCTATACATAGGCATGAATGTACAATCATACTTACCATTTTTAGTTTCAATTATCAGAATTTCTATTAGGTGTTTAAAACCTTAGAGTTTTACTAGCCATTTCGATACAATATTCAATTCAGGACTAATATCAGGAAAACGTATTATACATTATGGGAACAGTGATAACAATCCCTACGGGATCCAAATAGTCGGCATGCAGCCCCAAATATCTCCATAACCATCTAAGTAGGAGGTTTACCGGCTAATTTCAAGCCAATAATATAGTTCAGCATCATTCGTTCGGACTAGTTTACAGTCCTCAACCACAATCGACCCCGCACTCACCGTAGAGTACGTGTCTCGCCTCATCATAGCGTCACAGTGTGATATACCGGGGTTTCAAACCCTCAGGTCATCATCTACATCTATTACTCACCTCGAACCGGCTCAAAAACTAGTCCAATGCTTTTCCCTCGAGAATCGACCTCCACAGGTGCCAAATCTAATCAAAACCAATAGGAATACGTCAAAATAGGCTAATGGAACATAACCCAATCGAAATAACTCGAAAAACACCCAAAAATACGAAGTTGCCAAAACCCGAGCCCCGGGCCCGCTTCTCGAAAAATTATGAAATTCACATTTTCAGAATCCTCGTCTCGCCACGAGTCCATACATATAAAATTTATCAAAATCGGAGTCCAATAGCCCCTTCAAATTCCAAATTTTCAAAACCCAAAACCAAGCCCTAACTTCTCCAATTTACACCCCAATTTCAGTGATTTAGATGAAGATTCTAGGATAAAATCACGTAATTAGTCCATAAAACTTACCTCCAATCGAAAACTAGGTGAAAATCTCTTACTCCCTCGTCCAATAGCTCCAAAATGTGCTCAACAATGGTGGAAATGGGTTTTGCTCGCGTATGAAATGATACTTAACTGATTCTGCCCGACCATTAATTCCTTCATCGCGTTCGCGACATAGCCCACGCGAACGCGATGGGCAAACTTTTAAAATTCCAAAATTCTCCTACGCGAAAGCGATCTCCAGCTCGCGATCGTGATGCACAAGCACCTGGACTCACGCGAACGCGGCACAACCTTCGCGATCGCGTATAAGAAAAATACTGGCCTCCCAATCCTTCTTCGCGAACGCGTTATTACTCTCGCGAACGCGTCACTTCTGATCCTTCCTCTACGCGTTCGCATCAGACCCTTCGCGAACGCGTAGGCCAAATCCTCAGACCCCCATTCTTCTTCTTCGCGTTCGCGTTCATCACCCACGCGAACGCGATGCCTTAAATACCTGCAATTTTATGACAACAAATCTGCTCCTATTCTTCATAAAAAATGATCCGTTTGACCCCCGGAATCACCCCCGAGGCCCCCGGGACCTCAACCAAAACTACCAACCTACTCAAAAATACGATACGAACTTGTTCCAATCATAAAAACACATCCTTAAACACAAAAATCATCAATTCAAGGCGGATTCAAGCCTAAGTTTCAACTAAAACTTCTGAAACCTACATTCAATCAAAAACCCGACCAAACGATGTCCGAATGACCTGAAAATTTGCAAACATATCCAAAATTACCTAACAAAGCTACTTCAACTGTCGGAATTCCATTCCGACTCCCGGATCAAAATCTCACCTATCAACCGGATTCCGCCAAAATTCCAGCTTTGCCAATTCAAGCCTATTTTTACACCGGACCTCTAAATTCAATTCCGATCGCTCCCCTAAGTCATAAATCACCTCCCGAAGCTAGACGAACCATCAGAATTCACATCCGAGCTCTCTAACCACATAGTCAACTTCAGGTTGACTTTTCTGAAACAAACTCCCTTCTAAGAGGCTATATGCCTTATTTTCAACCAGAACCTATTCAATTACACCCGATAGACTCTATTACTGATATAGAAACATGAATCAATACAATAAAGGGAAAACGGGCAGTAACTCACCTGACGACGGGCCGGGTCGTCACATATATGGTGGATCGGGTTGCGCTCCGCAACAAACATATATATATTATTTACTATCATTGATATTGTTATGGTGGAATAAGGGAGGATTATGTATTGTCTGGTGGGATCGGGTTGCGCACCACAACCTATATATTTCTATTTCTTGAGTTGTGTTTTTTTTCGGTATTTTTATTTGAGCTGGTAGAGATTGGTAAAGTTTAGACGACACTGGTTTATTTTTGAGGTTGTGATTATCAATTCCTGCTGGCTGTTTAATTCTGTACCATATATCAAATATTCTGTCATTATTATAGACTGCGTACTAGTTTAGGTTAGGCTCGACACCCACTAGTACATGGGGTCGGTTGTACTGATATTGTATTCTACACACTATGCAGTTTTGGAGATGGTCCCAGTGGAAGTTACTAGCAAGCTCGGATCGGACATTTGCGGAGACTTGAGGTACGACTGTTCAGTTCCCCATCCTCTTTTCTTTTAGCGGTACAACTTCATTCAGACAACTTTGTACTTATTTCAAACCTTTATATGTATTACTTTAGAAGCTTGTGCACTTGTGACACCAAGCTCACAGAATTGTAATAGACGTCGTCTATTTAGCTTCCGCGTTTGTACTTAAAACATACCGGTTATTTCAGTCCGTTATTAATGTTATCGTTTAAGCTGCTAAAAGAAGTAAATTTTTCTAACATTAGCTTGCCTAACAAGTAAAATATTTAGGCATCATTATGATCACGACGGTAGGAATTTCGGGTCGTGACAAAGAAGCAGGGTATGAAAATTTGAAAAGGGTTAAAAGTCGTTAGGAAATTCGAAGTTAAAAGCTAGGGTCGGAAAGTGAAAGAAGTTTAAAAGGTTAAAGCTTTTATAGGGAAAAGCAATCAATGTGCGACGTTTTACATTCAAAGGCAGTCAGCCGATGACCGACACATGTCTGAATTTAGAATGACGCGACTGATGGGATGTTTCAATTTACCCGTCATCTCAGTTATAACGTACGAGGGAAGAAGCCGGGTTCGTCTATTAGTTTCCCATCGATCCGGCGAACCTAATCTCCGAAAAATAATGGGACTATCTGTACATGGATAAACAATGCGTATCCCGATTTCCGATGAAGAAGACGAAAGAAGGGAACGGACATACGAGGTTGAAATCGAGGCCAGGAGCCTTTCGTATCGAGACCATGAAAGGTGAACGATGTGCTCATCGTCGGACGTGATAAAGCAACGGTCCCCGGACCCAAAACGAGCTTTAAGACCTCGGGAAATATGGTAAATGATTATGTACGCCTGAAAGAGGGTCGTGATATCTGTACCTAGCTGGATATCATAGTGCAAATCTCGCCCTATGTCGATTACAGATCAGTAATGAACGAGAAAGAAAGATTTTTATCCTTTTTAGGCTTGTACTAAGGATGAAACTCTCCTACTATATAAAATGAAGTTTTTCTTCGATAACACACATTGTAACACGCAAACAAAGGCAATTTATTTTTCTGCTTTCTAGCTGTTGCAAAGTCCTTATTTTATTGTTTGTTCTTCTTTCACAATTGGCTTCAAACCAAGGGTCCGATCGAGGGCAAAATTACTATTCAACCTAGTCCGATTTGGGCCGCAACATTATAATTGGTTTGATTGTTCATTTCATCTTTAATGGTTTGTCTAATATTTTTGATTATTTGTGTTAAATTAATCTACATATCTTTAAAACCGTGTACAAATTTAATTGTTATTCGTTTTAAAGGTAAACAAATATGAAAAAGAAAAATAGAATCTTATCATTATCTTTTATAAAAGTACTATAAACATTAAAAACATGTATAGGGAAATGCATTTTACTTTAATTGGAAATGTCCAAAAGACCCCTGATACCTAAGGTACTACTGATATAAAAAGAATCTAATCACCATCTTTCATTAGAGCAAAAATTAAAAACATGTGTACTGAAATGCATTTTACTTTAGTTGGAGGTGTCCTAAAGCAATCTACACTTAACTTAAACTCTAGTTTAAAATAACTTAAGCTCCAAATATGATTGTGAGAGACGTCATTAAGTATTTGAAAATGTGATTGGCGACTACCTTTTAAAACAATAACAAACATTCACCCTCTAATCTTATCATTATCTTTGCACCGGATATGATCGAGTGATCAATTAATTGGGTGCAAACTTTGAACAACAAAATTATTGTTTTCCTAAACTCTTAACATTATTATACTTGTATTAGTCGAAGATAACAAATACAATAATATAACCAAGATGAGCATAAGCTGGTGCGATACCTCCATACGAAAAAGAGAAAGAGAATCTTATCATTATTTTTTATGAGAGCATAAACATTAAAAACTGAAATGCGTTTTACTTTATTTGGATGTGTCCTGAAGCAATTTGCATTTCTCTTTTCCCCATATACCTATGTTAATACAAATTGACCAGGGTACTACAGATATAAAAAGAATCTAGTCATCATCTTTTATTAGAGCAAAAGAACAGTATGATGCACTGAGCTATTGGTATGATTGATATTTTTACGGCTCAAACTCGTGATCTATTAATCACGTGACAGTTACTTTACTGCCTAGGTCAAGCAGGGGCGAAGGCACATTTGGGCAAGGGTGGTCAACTGGTCACCCTTTGTCGGAAAATTACACTATTTATATAGGTAAAATATTAGAGTTTAGATATTCATAACATGCATTGAACACCATTTGTTGGATTACCTTTTACTTATTTCAAGTTTAAACACGAACTCATCTTTTATTAGAGTAAACATTAAAAACATGTGTAGTGAAATGCATTTTACTTCAGTTGGATGTGTCCTAAAGCAATTTACACTTTAACTTTATCCCTTTCTTTTTGGACCATTTTGGTCAAAAACTCTGGTGCCTATAAAAGACCACCATCCACTTGTTGCGTTACAACATTCTGGTATTCACTACTGTAACACCGAACCTCATATCTCTTCGTGTGTGTGCCGTGTCTCTCTCTGTACGTATATACGTGCACAAACATATATATGTGTGTGTGAGTGTGTGTAACCGGCTGTTCCATTTCTCCCTCTTTCTCTCTTTGAAATCCAGCCCCTTTTAAAAACCAACTTTCAGATTACGCCAACACAAAAGTAAAGTAAATCAACATTTCAAGAATCGTGCATAATCTAAAAAGATAATATATTCTCTGTTTTTTATTAACGAGATTAGCTTTTTATCTTTTTCGTTTTTGGGTCATCTGGGATTTAGTTTTCTTGAAGAAAGATTGAATCTTTCTTGTTTGGGTCATCTGGGATTAAGTTTTTCTAGAAAAAGATTGGAACTTTTCCTGTTTTTGGTTGTGTGGGATTAAATTTTGTGAAGTGGGGTGTTGAGAAATTTGTCATAAATACATAAATTTTGGTGTAAAAGGAAGGTGTTTTTTTTTTAGGGGGGATGAAGATGGTGAGGGGTGAAAATGTAGTGGGGTATGAGGGGGAGGTAGAAGTAGAGGAAGAGGAAAAGGTAATGGAAATGGGAATGGTGGGGCCTCCACAACAACAGATGAAGTTGGTGGTGGTAGGCTATGCTCTTACATCCAAGAAAACTAAGAGTTTTTTGCAGCCCAAGCTTGTAGGTCTAGCTAGGTAATTAATTCATTTATTTCTTCCTTTTTTTTTGTAAATCATGACATAACTCTATAGAAATTTGCCGCTATTTGTTGAATTGCAATTACATTTGCTGTTTCTGTTAGAAATTAAAATAAGCAGAGGTGGATACATGATTTAGAATAGGTGCATTCCAAGTAGGTACAATCTAGTAATATACTCCCTATGTTTCAATTTGTTTCGCATAGTTTGACTCGTCTGGAAGCTTAAGAAAGAAATGAATACTTTTAAAACTTGTGATAAATATGCCATAACATTTGTATGGCTATAAAAGCTTTGTTAAGGAAATATAAAAATGTGCATTTTTTTTTTTTGGGAACGAAGTGATAAGAAAATATTGCCAAACAAAGTGGAGGAAGTATAATCTTGTCTATATATGGTCTGAGTGGAAAGTTGTGGATTAGGTAGATTCTCATATGCTATAAATATCATGCTTTTCCTGTTTTTGAATGCTTCACATCTCTGCGTTTTTGATTAGTGGATCTTACTCTTTTATATCAGGTTCACTGGAATTGCCTTTTTAGGGTCTGACCTTGTAACGTATGAATACATGTGTGTACATATACATGTATGTATAGTATGGGTGTCTGTATATATAGATTTGATATGTTTGCATATACTGTATGTGTGTGTATAGATTATTACATGTATATGTATATGCACGTGTAAAATACACTGCACCAGCTTGTTGCTGGAAATGTTAATATGTTAAAAGAACTGCAACTTCAAATGAAAAAGCATGGATTAATTGGAACTATAAATGATTATACATGCTGATAGAGTTCACTGAAATTATACTTATTGATATATTGCGATTGATTCAATTCTTTTTAAAATATGCTATTACCTATATGGTTTTCTTTTTGCTCATTTTTTTGGATGGACTAGTGGTGTTCTAGTCTCACACTATTACCAATGCAAATTCAGATATAGCCATTTAATTTGGTGTGCTGGATTTATTCCATTGCAATCATGTGGCTGACCATGATCCTACATTATGTAGGAATAAGGGAATACTATTTGTTGCTATAGATCAGAGCAGACCCCTTTCAGATCAAGGTCCTTTTGACATTGTGCTCCACAAGGTTAGTTCATTGTACTCTCGCTGATGTTCCTTCATGCACTTTTTCTTGTGTTATATCTGTGTTTTCTGTTTATTTGCACGTATATATCCCATTAGTTTCTGCCCAGTGAAAGTCGTCAGTGATACTTTCTTCGCTGTTCCTGTCCTAAAACGTACGAGCTTACTTCAAAAAGTGCTAGTTCTTTTTGGTAGATGTTTGCTTATTACTTATATATAAACTTTTTGTGCTCTTCTTCGCTTGCAGTTGTCAGGCAGCAAGTGGAGCCGTATTCTTGAGGTTAGTTCATCTCAACAGCTTTCTTTGTCTGCATTAGTTATACAGCAACAAGCCCAGTAATTTCCCACAAGTGAGGTCTGGGGAGGGTCAGATGTACGCAACCTTACCCCCACCCTGGAATGGCTGAGCGGCTGTTTCCTGTAGACCCTAGGCTTTGTCCGCATTAGTTATAGAATCCTGTATATAACAATTTTTTGTAAATAGAATCCTGTATATAACAATTGATATGTGTTATTACAACAAATTTGTAGATATCTTAGGGGGCAATATTTTTGGCCGTGATTGGTGGGCAACCCGCTGTTTTTTGCTTGTACTTATTCCCATCACACATAAGCTGCAAACTGCTTGCTCTTTCTACCATTATGAGTCATGACTCGATAGTTAAGGTGGAAGGCTTGTGCTTCCAGCCAAGTGAGGATCTTTTCCCTTATAGCTGTTAGCTGGTTTACTGGAGAGGGTTCCTAGCTTCATAAAGTGATTCCTTTTTCCAAAGCTCATTGTGAATCCTTATATTAGCCTTCCATTTCAAAAAAAAGGAGTAACCATTTCAAAAATGAATGCTTATATTAGCTTTAAGAGTAGAGAATTTACCTACATTATCAAAAGAGGAGAGGGTTTTCCTAATTAATATTTTTAAATGTTTGTTATTTATACTGCAGCTTTGGTCTTATGTTATCCATCTAGAATAACTTTCTTTCATTTGCTTTCTCCGTTAGATCCTCTGATCAGTTTAGTTTAAAGGAATGCTGGAAACTCTCTGTGATTCTTCTCCTAACTACTTTACTTTTTCAATGGATAGGATTATAGGCAAACACATCCACATGTCGCAGTCCTTGACCCTCCAGATGCCATAGAGCAGGTATATAATCGCCAATACATGCTTGAAGATGTTGCAGACCTGAACTTGTCAGACAGCTATGGTAATTTTTTCTCTTTTGTAGATGACCTGCGATAACTGTTGTTATGAACTTACGATAAGCTATATGCAGTTGCTGCATTATTCTAAAAAGGGTCATCTGTTGATTAGTTGTGTGCACAAAGATAGTCAATTTACAGTTCCGTAGATACTGAAACAGTGAGTAACATGTTTTTGACTGCATGACAGGCACAGTTGGTGTTCCGAGGCAGTTGGTAATTGAGACTGATCCTTCATCCATCTCAGACGCAGTGAATAAAGCTGGTCTTGCACTACCTCTTGGTATGTCTTTATTTGGTTGTTACATATTTACGAGTGCTCAGCTGATCTATAGCCAGTTCTTGGAACTTCCATAACTCTTATAACCTTATATCCTCGGCGAAGGTAGGGGCTAGCCATCGGATCTTTACTAGCTGTGGATACAAATCTATGAATAAAATGGTCGGCAGCATAGGGATAGACTAATTGTTTTTGCAGCCGTTCTTTTATCTGAATGAAGTTGTTTATGCTCTCAGTGGCGAAGCCTTTGGTTGCAAAGTCACATGAGTTGTCCCTGGCCTATGATACACCCTCTCTTCAGAAGCTTGAACCCCCGCTTGTTCTGCAGGAATTTATCAATCATGGTATGTATTCATTTTCAGGTTAAATTTGTTTTTCCCATGTGTAGTTTTGCCTGAATTAGTGAGGTGGTGATTCTTTGTAAAATTTGTGGCTGTAGGAGGTGTGCTCTTTAAGGTTTTTATTGTTGGGGAAGCTGTTAAGGTTGTCAGGCGTTTCAGTTTACCTGATGTTAGCAAACTCGAGCTGTCAAAAAGTGCTGGGGTTTTCCATTTCCCTAGAGTTTCATGTGTTGCAGCCTCTGCAGAGGAAGCTGATTTAGACCCTTGTGTTGGTGGTGAGCCATTTTTTCGTATGAATTTAATTACATTATACTATACATACTGGAAAGTATCTAGCGCGCTTTAGATGTAAGACAGCTTTAGATGTAAGACACCGTTTGGAACATAGATATGGCTCACTCTTTGTTGCTTGAAGCATATAAAAATTTTGAACAATTGAATTACTTGTTCTCAAACAAGTGGAAGACTTCAAAGATCTTCATCCATCTAATAGACTATGATCCATCTTTGAGGTCAATTTTAGCAAGGATATCTAAACTGAACAATTTGAATGTCACCTCGAGCGTACCAGGACTTTTAGAGATAGTGCAGTGCATCTAAAAGTTCAAAATTAGAAAGCACATCATGCCGTAGGAAGAAACACTCAATACCTAATAGCAATTACTATCCATTTTTGCACCTAGCTGCCAGTAGGTTGAGATATTAATGTGAAGGTATCAGTTTGTGGAAGAAATTGCAAAATTACATGAGGAATAGGAAAGGACTTAGTTAATTCTATCATATGAACAGGAAAAAAAGACGGGTTGATCTGTGTACCACAAGAATAAAATTTTGATAGTCAAAGTTTGGAAGAAGAGTCTTGGTCTAAGTAGCGGGAGAAAGGATGACCACTGAATCAGTTGGCTTAGCTCTGAAAGCTAAGTGACAAAATTCTTGTCTTCACACACTTCCAGAATTTCTTAAACTGATTGAGCTGTTGATTGCTCTAGTCGCCTAATATTGTTAACTCAATTAAATTGGAGAATTGTTATGTTATGTCTCACGTAAACCCTTCTTAGTTTTGCCCCTAAATCAATTTCTAGTCACATAGCTTTAGAAGAATTGTGCAAAGCGTCTACGTAGTTTTATTTGGGATTAATTTGACATTTACTACGGTTGTCATTTAACTAAAACAATTGTCGTAATGTGAGATTTTCATAGGGTTCCTCTCTTATTTGCATTATGAGAATCATACATAGGATGGAGAAGTATATGGAGAAGGAGACATTTTCAAACAATCTCAGCTATCTGCGAAGCTGCAATGCTATTGCTAACCAAATTACCTTTAAGCTCTTAATTATGTGCTTTCGGACCTACTCTCTAATATATTTAACATCGCCGTAGTTGGATAGGACCATTGATCTGCTATTTAGTATTTACCTTGGTCAATACTAGGCTTTATGAGTTTGAAACGCCTATATTTACTCTCGTTGCTTTTATCACAAGTATCTACTTGTAGGGCTTGTAATTTTTTGATGCAAAGTGTCAGAAATGGTGTTAGCTTATCTGTATTTATCCTCTGCAGAGCTTCCTCCTCGACCATTACTTGAGAGGCTTGCTAGGGAACTTCGTCGTAGACTGGTATTTCTCCGTTCATTTTCTCTCTTTTCCATAAGGAACAATAATAAAGGAAGCGACTGCTTTAGCTTCCTGTACATGCTCTTTGTTCTTATCTGTAAGTTCTTGTTCCATTGCAATGTGTCGTCCAGGGTCTCAGGCTCTTCAACTTGGATATAATTCGAGAGCACGGCACTAAAGATCGGTATTACGTGATAGATATCAATTACTTTCCCGGTAAGTTGCGTCTTCATCAGTGGACTTACCTTTTCCTTGGCATATACTGGTTTGGTTTAACATTATCCACCATTCCTTGAAACCAATGATTGTGACGATTCCTTGCTATATAAACTTCAGGTTATGGGAAAATGCCAGAATATGAGCACATATTTACAGATTTTCTCCTGAGCCTGATGAAGCAGAAATGAGAAGGAAATCCTCCGCAATTACAACTTGTTGAATGCAGAAAAAAAGAGGATATCATCCAGTCAGGAGAAAACTTACACGAGTGCAGTGCCTAAAAGATGTTGAAGAAGCGGTCAGAGAAGCAAGAAAAGAAGTTCCAACAACTCTCTGAAACTGCTGGCTGAAGGTTGCTCCTTGCCCCCGTTACACAATTCCGACATCCATGCCTGGGCTCCACTTTTTTGTTTCATTATTCAAAATTTAGGCCATTTTGTTCTTTCTTCTTGTTGGGTGGCTTTACCATAGTACTGTGTCTGCATTCTCCTAGGGGTGATCTTTGATTGGTAGTGGACTGAAGTGTTTTGTGAAGAGTGAATGTGCCTCATGTATCTAAAGTACAAAGAGTTTTGCAGCCAATCCACCTTGTAAAAATGCCTTTCTTCGTAGTAATATGCACTGTGTACCTTTTTGCTCTTTTCAATCTTTGCTTTGAGGGTCAGCTGGGCCAGATTTGAAATCAGTGGATTATGTACTTGCACTTGTATAGCCGCTCTCCAAATAATATATATATATACACCTTGAAAATGGTAACTACAGTTATATTTGATTTTGTGGTTCTAAAATTACGTGACTTATTTTAATACTAGTTGTTAGGCAATAGATGCAAAGTGTAAGTAAAGAAAATAAGAAATGCAAACTAATAGGGTCGCAAGGCTGGACCTCGAGCTGGCTGGAGCAGGGCCTCGAAGTTTGCTTAGGGCAGTTGGTAGTGAACTTATCGATGAAGAAACAATGATAATGAGGCCTCAAAGATGACCTTTTGCGGTTAGTAATGAGCAATATTCAATCCCCTCACAAGAGACAAGGGTCCCCCTTATATGGGGGGATCCCAACATAGTACATGTATAATAATGACGGGAAAAGGCTATTGGTACAATTGTATAATGGCTTAGTACGGATTGATACTATTTTTGCAGACCTGGTCAGTTCCAACCACGTGCCCTTCAGAGCTTTCCCGCCTTTCTATGACGATCGTCGATTTTCATGCTGCCTCGAGGTATGCTATGATGAGCCTTCGATATACCTCTCGAGGCAAGCACTTCGGGGTCGAGCCTTAGGCTATGCTTCGAGCCCATCGAGGCCGAACTCGGAATGCCACAGAAGCCTCAAAATCGGTCTTCCCTGATTTTGACCGTATACAAATAGTACCCGTGTTTCTTATCGTTTCACTCTAAGAAACGACCTTGACCCCTATTTTCTCTAACCTCTTGTAATGACGTCACGTTCGTGACGTAGGCGCTAGAAATGATTGAAACGTCCAGTCGGTTCATTCCCCCAGAAGCATTGAATGCACCATCAGTTCGTTTCCCAAAAAACATTAAATGCACTACCGGTCCATTTCCCCAAAAACATTGAATGCGCCGTCAGTTTCATCGCCATTTCCCTAAAAATAAGGGATTTCTGAACCTAAAGCTCCATCCATTCTTTCTTCAACAATCTTTAGTCCTTCCCTTTCTCTGTATCCTCTTTTGATCTCTTATTCTTACGGTTCAAAGTTGTGACTACAAGATCATAAGGCAGCAACCTTATCAGTTATGCCATGGGTTTTTTTCGAAGCCTTTTCCCTTCTAAGAGGAATTATGCTGAGTTGTTTTTATTGTTGTTGGATCCAATCGATGAGAAGAGGGCATCGAATTCTTCCCGTATTAGAGGATATGTGGACTCTAAACCGCTGCTCATCTCTCTTAACTTCTACCCGGTGCGGCGCTTCATTCTTTTTGCTTTCTAGGGAGTGAAGTGGCACTATCTACTAACTTTTGCGTCCCACACCGGTGCAATGTCTCAAGAAGTGGCTTCACAATAGTAGTGCTCACGAGACCCGTACTCACCAAGCATTTCACCAGGCCACAATTTTCTTTGCTTATCAAAAAGCTTTTGCTCTTTGATAGGCTATAGCCTTTTCTTCATCTATCGCTGCTTCGGAGGAGGCTCTCGAAGACGACGTTCTAAATGATCATATGCTAAAAACTCATGTTTTAGTTATTGTAACAACACTATAAGTATTGCATTTCACAATGATTTGAGCTTAAATGATTATGAGTTGTACTAAATTCATGATTTATGCCTTGCAGGAAG